>CP139509.1:170199840-170504263 GCA_021014915.2 Artemisia tridentata subsp. tridentata
GGGCAACACTCCTTTATATATATATATATATATATATATATATATATATATATATATATATATATATATATATATATATTACTTTTAGAATTGGGGCCAACATTTATTGCACACTCACTATGGTGAGCCACTCACCATTCAGATGCAAATAACCGTGACATGTGTTTTGTGTTTTGGTGGGTCGCGAGTAAGTTTGTTAGTTCACCTTAATTATTCAACACAAGTATATCTAGTGAGAGAAAGCTAGGGAGAAAGAGAGAGAGATAGGATGAGAGGAACACGTATGAAATAATAAGTAAAGAGTAAACTTGCATAACATAAACCAACCCCTTCAAATGAAGGTTTACATCAGTATTTATATCCACATGGACTAGGGCAACGCCCCATGTGGACTTTCTAGAAGCTATGCCACGGTCCATGGGCTTACTTTATAGACCAGGCCTTAAACAAACATATGATCCTTATAAAACTAAGCAACCTATTACATATTTAATGACCGACACTTAATGTTAATTACACGTATTCCCAACAATATCCCCCAAAGGGTTTGTCATCAATGGTTGCTTGACGTCTTCTTTGCTTCTTTGGCTTTGACGTCTCTTGTATCTTTGTTCTTTGTTCTTCGTTGTTGTGATCATATGTTGGTTGCATCTTGCCTTCATCATCTTAGTTGACTCTGTTGTCTTAACGTCTTTTCCAACATGCTCATACTTCTTTTGACTTTTAATCTTCATGCAAGAAGAGTTCTCATTTCATAGCATTGATCTTTGTCTTTCAACTTTGTATTGATCTTTGATGAGAATTTTGACTTTTGTGATGTTGGTATGAGCATGTGGATCTTGAGTATAAGTTGATGAATCATGATGGTAACGATGGTCACAGCTAGCTGGAATTCCGGGTCTCCATGAGTACCTGCATGAAAACAGTTAGCAATAAAGTTCCCAGCACTTACAAGTTTGGACTTCGAGATAATTAACAGCATAGTGTGAAAACTCTCTCTAATCCTTACAAAGACTGTTCCTAAATTGGATACCCTCAAGAGAAATTACAAAGATATATTGAAGTATATCAATAACTTAGGTGAGCCACTGAAGTATACCGAAGTATCATTCCACGACTGTAGACCGTTTGAAACATAGTAACAACCACCATGATATGAGTGGCAAGATCCAAAGATCTCATAAAAGACTCTTACAACTTGTGTTCTTTTTGGCGAACACAAGTGTATGTTTTGGAAATGTATCCTAAGAGACCTTTTGATGAATCTCATGGCTCTAGACTCGATTAAGTGCGTTTTGGTTTTTAATAGTCGGAGGCATGGAGCAGAGTGCCTCCTTTTCAATATCAGCACATCTCGGAGTGAGAGGTCGATAGATTAGGCGAGGTTCTCCGTGAAAAATGAAACAAGTATCTTTTAAGAGATATCTGAGTGGCTAGAAGGTTAAGTGCAGCGCATCACTGGGTCCATGACGTCTTGTCTTCAATACCGGCATCACCTTGGTGATAACCAGTAGCATATGAATTGAACCTGGTTTCTGCCCTAAGGTTGAACATTTAGAGGGCTATTTCTTTTCACCCTTTCATTAACTTTTCTTTTTAGTTATTCAACCCCTTCTTTCTCCTTTTATTTCTTTTCTCCTTTTTTCAATATACCTAAGGACTTTTAGTTCTAAACTATTGGTGTTGTCCTTGGGTAGATCCCTCCGGCTCTGGGGGATCATAGGATATAAACCTAATATTAATCACCTTATTACTCCATGATTATCCTAGATTTGTTGATCACATGCCATAAAACCTTTTGTAAAATTTCTCAAAGTGTTTATGATTATAAAACATATTTGTTAACACTTTGAGAGTTTTTCATTTCAGAAATACTCCCCCTTCACATGTGCTTATGAATTTTAAAGAACGTTTACACATGTTGGTTGGAGTTCGCACTTTTGAATTGATTGATTCTCAGTGAAAATGACCGCTCTGAGACACGCTTACATCACTGGTTAGAACAGCTTGAAATTATTACCCGTCCTGGTCACATTCAAAGAGAATATCTCGAAACGGTACACTCTACTTAGACAAATCCTATTTGAGACACGCTTACATCACTGGTTAGACCAGCTTGAAATTATTACCCGTCCAGGATAAGTCCTTTCGATTACTGACAGTTTAAGTTTCATCAATTCGTTGGCTAAATCTGAGTCTAGCTCATACAAGATTCCACACATTAGTTACCATATTTTAATCACATTATATTCTCCCCCTCAAAAATAGCATATTGATGTTGTTTTTGGAAAACATTTTGATTAAAAAATGCTTTTTGAGGTTTGTGGGAAGAAACCAATAAGAACATTTTCATTTTGAACGGAGATATTTCAAGTACTCCCCCTCAACAAGTGACATGACTTTTTGAAGTGTTAAGAAACGAGAGAGAATACTTGTTCTTTTGAGCGGAATTATGAGAAATCGTTTGAAATTTGTGATTAATTCTACTCAAAAGTAAGAAGCCTTCGCTACTTTTATCAGGACTGAGGCACTGAAGTGTACCTCAAGGTCCTTTCTTTACAAAGAACGGGTTGTACACTGTTATGTGTGCACAAGCCATTCAAGTTACAAGAAAAAAATCAATCAAGAGTGTTAAATACTCACAAACTAATCAATTATTCTGGTCGTTGGAATGTCAAGATTGGGAAGCTCGGTCTCCCACCAACATAGCTCTCCAACCGTCTGATCTGATCCCTACACTTCAACCTCTGTTCAATTCCGGTGATGAACCTGTGAACTTCTCTAGCTTCCTTTGAATTCCATCTTTTGCTCCCGAAGAGGTCTAAGTCCTTTAAGTGGCTATTCAGACCATCACGAACTGTCTTCAAGGTGTCATCACTGAACTTATGAATCTCGTCGTACGTCATGAAGCAGTTGTGAGCAAAGGCACTTCTGTAGATGAATCCAAATGCAGGTTCTTTCATTAGTGTGTACTGTGACTTCTGATTGATGTTGTTGAAGTGAAGAAGTGGTGTTGTCAAGTTCAGCTGCCTCTGATAACTTTCAACACCTAATTGTAGATCTTCAACGCGTTCCCGAATGATGATGCTCCTTATGAAGAACAGAAGAGAAGTGGTGAATGCAAGCCGAATATCCATTGGTAGATTACGCAGTTTCCCTTGTACTTTGAGGAGGTACATGTCTTCAATGTCATTTAGGTTCAACCGTGGAAAGTCAGCTTCAGAGAATTCATACTCCTTTTCATCTTGACGCTTGACGACGATCTTCTTAAGAAAGGAGTAGCCCCATTTAGTAGCTGTTGATATAAACTGGATGGCAACAATTCGTTGGTTATGCATGACATCCCCCTTTGTTTGTTCTAGCCTGCTACTGCGATAGAAGAGCTTTCGCCTCTCATTCCAGTGATGAATCCCGTACACCGCATCTCTATCGTACACCACAAGCTTGTCAACGAATAGATGTGTTGCATCTTCTTCTATTGCGGTGTTTAAGTACCTTGCAGCTGGGATTCCAAGGGTCAGGGAGGTTGCATACTTCCTTGAGGATGTGTTTCCATGTTGCAAGAACTCCAGGTCGATGTTGAAGAAGAAGCGAAACGGAATCCTTGGTTGCTCTAGTTTTCCCACCATTGGTAGTGGCTTGGTCCAATCTGTGTAATTTGGTCCAGATTTCTTGGAAGTGTGATCCACGTTGAACTCAGGATTGAGCCAATCTATATCAATGGAAATTGCATGAGCAATGTTTTCCAGATAATATTCAAGTTCGATTGCACTCCCAGATCGATCTTTTAAAAGGTTGAAGGTTGCGTTCTTTATCCTTCTGAGTTCCTTTTTGTTGAGTTTCTTAATGCGGAAGTCATGCTTTATCTTCTGAACGTATTCCACAGTTCGTCCATCCACCGGTTCTCTATCTTCAGCTAGTGGTGGTTGAGCATTGACCATTTCATCAAACCATCCGTATTCGGCTGTGTTGTCGATGTCAAGCCATTCGACAACTTTTGGCTGTTTGTCTTTTGAATGTGTTCTGCTCTTGGAGGTTGATGATGGTCCAGGTATGGTGTGAGGTTGAGGATCAGGTTGTTCCAAGTTATCAGCACCGGTGTATTCAATATGATCATCTGCTTTGGGTGCTGACTCAGATGGTTTCGGTTTATTCTGAGTTGTTATGGTAGTAGAAGGGTTCCGGTGGACTTTTGTTTCTTTGATTTTGAGTTTGGATCGGGGTCTTTATCTTCTCTTGGTCTCTTTTGAGTGTCAGCCACCTCCTTGCATGATTCTTTCGACAAATTTGCCGAGATAGCATCCATGATTTCTATTTCTTCTTGAGTAATGGTTGTCTTATCAGACAATTTTTCAAATATTTTAATTTGAAGGTCTTCAAGTGTGAGTTCCTTTGGTGTTGGAACTGTGTGAAGAGTGAGGGGATTAGAAGAAATCACTTCATTGACAATTTGTCTAATAGTTTGATGGAGTTGCTCTTTCAACGGCTTGAGCTGATGTTTCAACTCTTTTAAAGTAACTTTTACCAGGTTTGTCGTCAGATATTCTTCAGTGTACTTCATAATCAGCGTATCCATATCAGCTTGGACATCTCTTGACAAGTATTCATCAACCCGTTGCTTGGTTTGTTGTAGATCAATCATCTGATTGGTTAAACCAGTGACAAGGCTCTTGAGTGTTTTAACTTTATCTTCAAGTTTGTTGTGTTTTTTGAATCGAGCTTTCTTTACGGCATTTTGAACTTTGACTTTGGCTTGAGACATCCATGTGTCAGCTGGTTTCTTGATTGATTTGTAAGTGGATTTTGATGTTGTTTGTGTTGGTGGAGGTGATGATTGTGTTGATGATTCAGGAATGGCCGAAGTGCCTTTGTGAATATTTGTTTCTAAGTCTTTCTAAGTGGAGGTGATGATTGTGTTGATGATTCGGGATTGTCTATAATGTAGTTATCAGCTTCATCATGTAATCTTTCTTCTTTAGCTAGTTTGGCATCCTCAATCTCTTTCAGTTTCCTTTCTTCTTCTTCTTTAGCTATTTCCTTCATGGCGACTTCTTCTGCATCCTTTCATACATCATCATTAGTTATCAATAAGTTCTCCCCCATATCATCATGTTGGTCTTTAGTATCATGCATTTCCTCATCCTCTGGTTGTTCCTTTCGTTCATGGACAATCATTGTAGACTTTTAGTGTTCCGTGTCTGTACCTTGTTCCTTACCGGGTTGATTAACCAGATCAGGATTAGGTGTAATGATTGGTAGAGCTCTACTGCTGGAACCCCCTTCCTCACTGGGTTGATTAATAAGAAGAGGAAGTGGTTGTTGTCCTTCAAATGTCGTTATTCTACTTTGCTGAAGGCCACTCTTGAGACTTCTTTCATTTATTTCTTCAGTCGTTAGCCCGAAGTCTATGTCATCTTCAGTTTGTTGTTCTTCCTCTGTCATCGGTTGCTTCAACTTCTTATTTTCAACATCCGTTTTCGCACAATAGTCGTCGATTTCTTTGTCAAGCTCAATAAATGATTTCTCCTTCATCTCATCATCTTCTTCTTGTTTTTTCTTCATTTATTCAGTATTCACGGTTTCACTTGCATGAGCTTCTTTGTAGACCACTGGCTCATCAGATTCTGTTTCTGATTCTTCTGATGGTTGAGGTGATCGTTCAGGAGAAGGTTTTGGTTTGATAACTTTAACAGGTACTTTCCTCTTTCAGATCTTTGGAGGAGCAGGATTTTTGGCCTTTGTAGTGCTACCAGTGCTCCCTGCTTTTCCTCCCTTCTGACCTCTTGTCTTGACAGACGAAGCTTGAGTTTCTTTGTCAAAGAATCCGACCTTCTTTTCTTTAAAAGCTTCCAAATAATATTTGTAGTATGTTGCGGCTTGAAATTTCTCGGTAAGAAGACAATCAGGAAGTTGTATTCGTTGCTTTTGAGTACTTGTTCCTAATATCCTAATCATATTTAATGCATGCTCATTCTTAATAGTGTGGTTGTCCTCATCATCAAGTCTTCGAGGAATATCATTGAATTCATCGAGAAAGTTGTCGATGAGCAACTTAGTGTATCTGACAAAAGGAATCTTGTCACCTCCCTTCTGTATGTGTTTCACCAAGTCTTCCCAAATAAGGCTTGCATAGTAAATCAGCTTAACGTTGATCATGCCCCAAAATATCTAAAGATATGGCAATTTAGGATGCTCATGCCCACTGTCTCTTCCTGATACAGATTTGGCAATGATGATGTACATAGTTCTCCAAGGCTGTAGCATATTCTTGATATTCACTCTTGAATGTGTTGAAACAACCCCTTCCGCTTCATCATAACCAATTTCTCTGAGAAAGTCAAGAACTTCATTCTCTGATGGAGTCGGGTGATATTCTTCAGTAGGACGAAGTGTTGGTAAGAGGAGTATGGAGCGAAGAGTATCAATATCCACAGTGACTTGACATTTGTGTAGGGTGCAAGTAAAGGATTCTTTACTAATATTAAGTTGAATTGTGTTCTAGAACTGATGAATGTAAAACTCTGGGACTGAGGCAGACTTTGTCATCATGAATTTGTAGGGATGGTGTTTAAGAGCTTCTACTGCTACTTGGCAGGATGATTCAGTACATGTGAACTTGTTGAATTCAACATGAAGATTGTTTTTGCCAATGACTTTGTTGTAATCTGTAGGAAAGTTGTTTTCCATTGTGAGCTTTTGTGGGGTCTCTACATTAGCTTGTAGTGCAGCCATTGTTGTGATCTGAAAGTCATAAGTCATAGAAACAGACATTGAAGAAACACAGTTTGTTAGCAAATGGTATAAGTCTGATTCATTGCCTTAGACCTTGTTTGTTGTTATGAAATCAGTGGAATGAGTATTTTTTACTTTAAGTCACATTAAGTCCTCTAATTGCTGTTGTGATGTTTTATGTTTGATGAGATATTAACTTTAATGACACATATAAACATTACAATATTAGAATCTTTTGAACTGATTAGTAAGAGTGACAAAAGGTAATTCATTTTTCAAACAAATTCTTAAATTGTGACTTATTCATAAAAGGCAGTCTTATTCGTAAGAATCAGCCTTATGCGTAAGAATGCAACTTATGCGTAAGAATATGCCTTATTTGTAAACATTAGACTTATTCGTAAGAATGAGTCTTATGCGTAAGAATGAGTCTTATGCATAAGAATGAGACTTATTCGTAAGAATATGTCTTATTCGTAAACATGAGACTTATTCGTAAGAATGAGTCTTATGCGTAAGAATATGACTTATTCGTAAACATTTTACGAATTTCTTTCCAAGAAATTCGTATTCCACTGTAGACGCTTATGCGTAAAGTTTGCATGGCTAATTCGTAACCTTTGATTTCTTACAAACTTCTTGATCCTGTCATTTAAACAACAAACCACTGATAAACAACTTATCTAATCATGATTATACACTCAACAACTGACAAGTTTACGCATAACAGTCCCATTAGTGCTTATGCGTAAAACTCTTAGACCAAGTTTTACGAACAAGAGATTTACATGTTAGATGTTTTATGCAATGATTGGCGAGTGTTCCTGAGGCAATTCTAAATGTTTTGTCCAAGTTATAACAATTTTTAACCACAAGAATCGAAGATGGTGACTGAACGTGCACCCTTAAACCCTAAACCTTAATTTTGAATCTTAACATGTTTATGGTTTAATTAACATGCATTCAAGTGTTCAATATCGTGATTAAACACTTTCCCACTAATTTAATTACATCAAAACACACAAGAGCAGATTTCCCCAATTTGGTTCGTATGAACCCTAAATTCAAAGTCGATCAATTGATGTTTCTGGGAACGATTAGGTTATTGCAACTTGTTTAGGACATTATTAGGATCAAATCCCACCACATACATCACACATTAACACACTAAAACGGTTTTCCCCAATTCCTTAAAAAAACCCTAAACCCTAAATTGTTGATTGTGAAAAATTTAACCGTTGGATCGTTAATTGATCAAAAACCCTTGTTTATATTAAAGCATAAATCATATTAACACTTACAGATTTAAGAAATAATGAACGGATTTGACAATCGAATGGTGGTCGTAGATCGTGGTGGTTGTGGTGTAGTAAGTGAGTTGCAGGTGACATAAATGCTAGGTCAAATTTGGTTTTGACTATTCTTTGACTTCGAAATTTTGACACAATTGGTCCTTTAACCACATAACTTTGCAACCTTAGTCCTTGTCTAATAAAATAGAAATACTTAGTCATTTATTTGGCAAAAACAGTATTAATACTCCCCCTCGACTTAAGACGTAAACTCTTTTAAGCTTTTGAAAAAAATTTAAGTACAAGGAGGGTATTAACCGGAGAATATTTTACCAACACAATTAAAATAGACAACATCTTTTTGAAAAATATGCAAGTACAATTTCTGAAAAATATTTTAAAAAATTTCTTACTCCCCCTCAACACTTGTTAGAGAAAAATGGTGAAATTGTTTTTATTTGAACAAAGTGTTGATGAAAATTTTGTACTTTCATTTATTTTAAGAAAGATGAAAGTCTTTTTGTGTTTTTGGATAAAATATTTACAAAATTTTTTGGTTTTTGACTATCTTAATTGTTTTTAAGAAAGTTTTTCAAATCATCTGGAGTCAAACACCGCATACCAATTTGTTGAACTAATTCCACCAATCTTGCATGGGGCAAGGCTTTGGTGAATAAGTCAGCTAATTGTTATTCAGTACCCATAAAGTATAATTCAATTGTACCCTTTTCAACATGCTCTTTGATGAAATGATATCAGAGTGCGATATGTTTTGATTTTGAATGTTGAACCGTGTTGCATGAGATAACAATGGCAATTTTGGAGTCACAGTACATGGGAATCTTATTGTAAATGTAACCGTAGTCCATCAGCTGTGATCGCATCCAAATGAGTTGAGCATAGCATGCTGACATGGCTACATACTCCGATTCTGTTGAAGATAATGATGTGCAATCCTGCTTCTTTGACTGCCAAGATACTAGTTTGTCTCCTAGAAACTGCACTCCACCAGATGTACTTTTGCGTGTGTCTAAACATCCTGCATGATCAGCATCTGAAAAGGCTATTAGTTTAAAACCATAATCCTTCGGATACCAGATCCCCAAGTTAATGGTTCCCTTTACGTATCGAAGGATTCTTTTAGCCTTGAAGAGGTATCTTTCAGTTGGGTTTGACTGATAATGAGAGCATAGATATACGACAAATACGATATCTGGTCTGCTGGCTGTTAGATACATGAGAGACCCAATAATACTTTGGTATTTTGTAGGGTCAACTGGTGTCCCATGTAAATCAGCATCCAAATTTGGTGATGAGGCAGACATAGGGGTATTATAAGTATCACAACTTGTCATGCCATGTTTCTTTAAAATCTCAAGAGCATATTTGGACTGGTTTAGAAAAATACCACGGGGGGATTGATGAACTTGAAGTCCTAAGAAGAACTTTAGTTCACCCATCATGGACATTTCAAAGTTTTGTTTCATCAGTTTTGCAAAAGCATTTGAGTACTTTTTATGTGTTGAACCAAGAATAATGTCATCAACATAAATTTGAACAATTAATATGTCCTCCTCATGTCTTTGAATAAACAATGTAGGATCAACTGATTCTTTGGTAAAGTGATTAGCAAGTAAAAATGCTGACAGTTTATCGTACCATGCCCTCGGGGCTTGTTTAAGGCCGTAAAGGGCTTTCTTGAGTCTATACACATGATTAGGATGATCTGGATTGATGAAGCCCTTTGGTTGAGTGACATACACTTCTTCACGGAGTTGCCCATTCAGAAATGCAGTTTTCATGTCCATTTGATAAACGATGATGTTCTTGTGGGCAGCATACACCAGAAACATTTGGACAGCTTCTAGTCTAGCCACTGGTGCAAAGGATTCTTCAAAATCAATAACTTCTTCTTGGCTGAAGCCTTTGGCAACCAGACGCGATTTATTACGAATTACTGTTCCATCAGCATCAAGTTTGTTTTTCTAAATCCATTTAAGTCCGACAACATAGACTCCATCGGGTCTTTCTACCAATTCCTAGACTTCAAGACATTTGAATTGATCGAGTTCTTCTTGCATTGATTCAATCCAATTGTCATAAGTCATTGCTTCTTTAATGTTCTTTGGTTCAGCTTGACTGACGGTAAGAGCATAGATGCATGTTTCACCATCCGTGTGAAGTCTTTGTCGTGTCATGACTGGATTATCTGGATCACCAATCACATTTACTAAGGGATTATCTCTTGTCCATTTGTGTGTTGAAGGGTAATGTTGAAAAAGAGTGTGCATATTAGACGAATCCAAGTTGTGTGTAGACGACTCTACAATATCGGGAATGGTTGGAGCCGGAGCAAATGGAATGAAGAAGACATTTCCGTCATAATCTGCAGGTGCGGGTACCTCTTGTTCAGGTTGATCATCAGCTGTATTGTCAGTGTTGGAAGCGGTTTGGTCACCTATTGTTGGCGATTCAATTGGAGGTGCATCTGTTACAACGGTTGTACTAGTTGGTGCAGGTGTATCAGGTATAGGAATATTATCAGGTGGTGCAGCGAAAACATTTGATACATCTGGTGCACGACATGAAAATGAATCATCAAACAATTGAGCAAACAAGGTTTCCAATTCTTGACGGTTTAGGGAAAGAGGTGCAGCTGATTGATCAGGAAAGTTTAGGCGGTTGGTTGCGGGTCCTAAGCTATTTTGCTCATAATCTATTTCTGTAAGTTCATCGAAATTAGCATGAATGGTTTTCACGATTTCTCTAGTACGACGATTCCAGATGCGAAAGCCTTTAGAGTTTTCACAATATCCAATGAACACACCGATGTCAGCTTTAGTTTTGAGTTTGCCAAGGTCTTCACGATCATTATTTGGGTAACAAAGAGCACTAAATACATGAAAGTATTTAATATTCATTTTTTGATTATGGACAAGCTCATAAGGTGTTTTGCGGTGGCGTTGGTTGATCATACAACAGTTTTGAGCATAGCATGCAGTTGAGATAGCTTCAGCCCACAAGTAATCCGAAAGTTGAGCATTAATCAACATCGTTCTTGCAGCTTCCACTAACGTCCTATTGCGTCTTTCAACAACCCATTCTATTCTGGACTTCTTGCAACGGATGTTTGATGTTCAATTCCTACTTCTTCAACGTAAGCATGAAGAGTTTGATTCTTGAATTCAGTGCCGTTGTCTGTTCTAACTTTTCTGACCGTATTACAAAGCTGAACTTGAATTTTCTATAGAAAGGTGATGATCATAGGAGGAGCTTGATCTTTACTTCTGAGAAAATAAAACCAAGTCCATCTAGAGTAGTCATCAACGATTACAAGAATGTAGTGTTTGCTGTTAATCGTTTGCACGCGCATCGGGCCACATAAATCCGTGTGAAGTAGTTGAAGTACGTGATCAGTACTGGGTTCAGTTTTTGAGGAAAAGCGTGCACGAGTGCTTTTTCCTTGTTCACATGCGGGGGACATAAGTTATCTTTGGAAAACCAGAATCTTGGAAGACCGTCGACTAGCTTGTGACGTGCAAGTTCAGTCATGGTTTTGAAGTTCAAATGAGAAAGTCATTCGTGCCATAACCATGATTTTGTCAAAGTTTCCTTGGAGAGCAGATATATTGGAGAAGAAGCAATCATGTCAGACATAGAGATAGTGTAAAGACTGGTTCCATGAGTGCCCGACATAAGATCATTTCCTTGTAAGTCACAAACGAAACAAGTTTTTTTCCCGAAAAGCTACTTCCAAATCCCCATCACAGAATTGACCGGCGGAGAAAAGGTTGTGACCAAGTCCTTTAACATAATATACACGACTAATTTCGATGTTGCCATTTATATAATCACCATAGCCCATGATAGCAGTGAAATGATCATTCCCGAATCTGACAGTGCCGATGAACTTTGAAACAAAGTTTACTAACAATTTGATATTGCCTGTTATGTGTCGGGTACAGCCGCTATCAACAATCCATAGAACAATTTGTACCACCTGCATCACACGCAGATGACGAAGATGGAGAGATAGTAAAGGTGGAACCCGAAGAAATTGTGGGTTCCGTTGAGTTAGAAACACATATATTAATGACTTTAGGTATCAATTTAAAACTAGGTTTCCTTTGTAACCAACGTTACCATGTCCAACTAGTTCGTGCTTTCTTCTTAGTGAATTCGCTAGGTGATGGCACTGTCTTAGGAGGTGTATTCGCAGCTATAGGAGTGTCTAAGGCATTTTAAGAAACTAGACTTGGCGGCTTTCCTAGCATAGACTTAGAAGCAATATTGAGCCTAGAGGGAATGTTAGATGTACGTTTCTTGTTACGAGTTAAAAGGGAGTTAGCTACACATTTTGTATGATCACCAAATAACATACTATTATGACAAAACACAAAAGATGCATTAACATTCAAATGTTCATCATTCATTACACCGATAGTATGATTACAATTTGGCAAATTAGAATCTAAATCAGATGCAACATGAGTTTTATTCGAATTCCTAAGTTGATCTTCTACTTATGGGGCTTCTAGTTTTCCACTTCTATGTTGCAAGATCCTATTCTTCCATTTGTTGCTCTTACGCATTGATCTTTTAATGCTAGTAGTGGGGACTATTCCTGTAGAAGTGGAAGGATTCAAATTAGTAGTCTGAGTGGATATTTGCCTAGATGGTGTGTCCATTTTGTACATTACAGGCGCAATCACATTTGTGCTAACAAACTTTCCTTTTTCTAGTAACTGAATTTTCTCTTTAAGTTCAATGATGATGTGATTCTCTTGTTGAATTTTTTAATCGAGTTCTCTATTTAAGCGAACGGTGTCATTACGATTTTGACGACATTCATCATTTTCCTTCAAAAGCTGAGATTGAGTCGTTTTCAATGAGTCATAAATGGTTTTGTACTCAGTTTTTAAATGCTCGATTTCCTTTTCATATTTGAAAATTTGACATTTTAAAATAGCATTTTCATCATCAAGATTCTCAACTTTGGATGTGTGACTGTTTTGAAAGGAAATCGTTTCATTTTGACTTTGCAATTTTAATTCAAAATCAAGACTATGAGTTTGACACCACTAAAGCTTCTGATGAAGTTGAAATTTTTTTGTTGAAAGCTTACTTTGCATATCATCATTGTGTGTAATGATTCTCTCATTTTCTCTTTTTAAAGTCTCCATTTCATGTCTCAACGTTTCAGTGTCAGCAGTGTGATCATCGACAATCATAGAATTGCAAGACTCATAAATAGAATTCATAATCACAGAGATAATATCAGAACTTAGAACATCTTCCAAGAGTCGATCAACTTCATTTTGTAAAACTTTGTTTTGACGTTTTTGTTTTGAGATTGAGTTTTCTGTTGCATTGAAAATGTTCATCATAGATGTTACTTCTTTTTGGAGTTCCTGTTCCCAGTGTGTAGCACAAAGACGCAAATGTTGAACGAATGGTAAAAATTATGTTTGAAAATTTTCTCTCTTTTCTTTTTCGTAAGCAAATTGAAAAGTGGAAAATTTTATCTCTGAGTTACGTTCAATTTCTTGTTCTAAAAATTTTATGTCTTCCATAAACGTATCAAAATACCTAAGTACAAGACATTGTTTAGGCAATGGTGCAATTTCACCAGAGGTTGGTAAAGGGCCATTTATTTGTGCCACTGGTTTAACAGGACCAATATCAGAAGAAGATTCATGAATTTGCATTACAAACCATGGTTGTTCTGTTTTATCTTTTTGAGGAATGAAGGTGTCTGAAATATCAAGTAACTGTTCTGCACTATACAACTTTGGATTTTCTTTGAGTGTTGTGTGTAGAAAACGTGGTTTATCATCACCAAGAGCAAAACCATAACCTCGGGGATTTGGTTTTAAAGTGAGCTTTTGTATTGTTGTGATAGACTCCCCAGTTTTGTAAACAACGTTTTGAAACTCTTTTAATTTGCTTTCTAATTCGACAATTTCATCAATGTAAGAATCAATTCGTTTCCTTGACTTTTGTTTGTGTTCAGAAAAATTAGCTTGGCAAGTGGACATCTCAGTTTTTATTTTCAAAAGTTTTGAATTGAGATGTTCAACTTGTTGTTTGTGTTCAAATTTTTCTTGTTCCAATTTAGAAATTAAATTATTGTTGGAAACATCAAATTCTCGTATTTGATGTTTTAACTCTTGTTCTTTGACATAAGCCTTTTGAAATGCAACTTCAAAACTCTGTTATCGTTTTTCTTGTGTTTCAAAATTTGTTAATTGTATTTTACAGCACTCAAGATCTGCAGTTAATGATGCAACTTTTGCTTTTAATGTTTTGTTGATTTCATTACATTTTTCAACTTGGGATTGGTTGGTCAAGAGTAAGGACATGAGTTTTGGATCTGGACCAGGAGAAGGTTCATTTTGTTCAATTTGATCATTGGTATCGTTATCAATTTGATCATTAAATGTAATGACTGAGTTAATTTGATCATCATCATCAAATGTAACAACTATGTTCATTTGTTCATCATCTTGAGTAGATAATAATGAATCATTTTGAAGAATTTGTTCCTCCTCTGGTGTAGATGCAAATGGTGATGCAATTTCATGTATCAGGCATGTATGTGGATTAGGTACATGAGACAGACCATCAGTGACATACACTGGGCCTGTGTCACTCATGTGAAGTTCTTGCATATTTGCCATTAACATCACAACTGCATTTGCTTCCAAATCCTCCATCTCATCATCTGAATAAGCATTAGCCATAAAATTATTTTATTTATCTGTGAGAGTTCCTCCTGATTCATCCTTTAGAGCTAGAAGTAATGCCTGCTTATGAAATGCACTTCCTCTGACTCTAGGTTTAGGACATGCATTAGCTATATGACCCTTCCCATTGCAATTATAGCACTTAACCATCGTTTTCCCAATTTCAGTATTCCCAGTGTCAACAATTTCAACCCTTCTCTGAGGTGCACCAACATTGTTCCTATTTCCACCAGTTGCATTAAACCGTTATCCATTTCCTGAATTTCCCATATAACCTCCTGATCCTGTTCTTCCATTACTACGATTCTGTATTTCAACCCGTCCATCTTGTACAACAGCTTGATTCCTTGTGTTAGATGAAGTGCGGAGACGATTGTTGGATTTGTTTGAAAATTTGCTGAAGGCACGAGCAATGAGTGCAAATCCTTGATTCAAAGAGTTGAATGTATCATCTTCGTCATTGTTTGTGTTTGTGTAGAACATGGTGCCAGTGTTGTCATAGGGGACTAGTTGATTGTTAGTTGATTGCTGTTTTGACTCATGTGGAATGAGTTGGGTTTGTTGAGGGTAGGAAAACTGATGTTGTTGTTGGACAAATGCATGGTTTGACTGTGGAGATGGGGCAAAGTGAGATTGAGCTATCAGTGCCAATGAGTTTGGATGTGTAGGAGGTGAATACGTTTAGGGGAGAGCTCGATCTTTGTCAACTTCAGATTGATGGTGCTTCAGATAATCATACAACAACCCATACGATGCATTGTGAAGATTTTTGGCTTGGCGAACAAACGTGACATATTTTTGCCAATCTGGACCAA
The DNA here is from genome assembly GCA_021014915.2 of Artemisia tridentata subsp. tridentata. Classification (NCBI taxonomy): domain Eukaryota; kingdom Viridiplantae; phylum Streptophyta; class Magnoliopsida; order Asterales; family Asteraceae; genus Artemisia; species Artemisia tridentata. The sequence goes on from CP139509.1 coordinate 170,215,426, forward strand.
GAAAACTTAGAAACTTAGTATTGATTGCAATCCTTGGTAAAATGATGTTGTGTCTGTCCAGATCATTGATGATGTTTATGAACCGATGGTAATAAGATTCAAGTGACTTCCCTGATTCAATCATGAACATTGTATATTCGAGGTAAAGTTTGGATTCCATGTCTTCTTGGTTCAGTTCAGTGCCTTCCATCAAGAGATGAACGTGTTCCCACATATCCTTAGCTGTTTTCTGAGCATCAATACTTTGGAAGATTGGATTAGGTATACCCTGAAAAATATACGACATTGCAAGTTCATCTGCTTCACGGTGAAGTATTTGCTCCGCTATTAGTTGATTCTCAGGAACAGGGGTCATGGTGTCAAGTCTTGAAGGAACAACAGTTGCATCTCCTGGAACCGTTATAGTTGGCATTTGGAAAGGACCTTCAAGTATAACCTTTTTCAGATATCTGCCATGAGGTTTCTTGAGTTCTATGAACTTTAAGAATCGAATTGCCCATTGAACATAATTTTCAGGAGTGAGCATTGGTGGTGTTTCAAGTGATCCAGCTTCATGTCTAGATTGTTGGCTGCTGATTGCCTCGCACATTTGATCAAACCAATGTGGTTGTTTTGCAGGAAGTGGGAAAGATTGCAGTGGTTGTTGTTGAGGATATGGTTGTTGTTGTTTTGAATAGAATTGATGTTGTTGCATGAGTATTTATTGTTGAGGATACTGCTGTTGTTGAGTAAAATAGTTGAAGTATGGTGGATGAGACATGATTTTTGATATGTTGTTACTTGTGTGGATGATGGATCTTTGTAGTTAATTTGAAATGTGATTTCCTTAGTTAAAAATCTGGTATTAGGCGTAAACTCTGGTCTTACTCGTAAACTCTGATCTTACGCGTAAACTTTGGTCTTACGCGTAAACTATGATCTTACGCGTAAACATTGGCCTTACTCGTAAGATTAGGTTCTTAAGCGTAAGTTTCCGGTCCTTAGTCGTAAGACTTAGAAAAAACGAAATAAAACTTTCAAACTTATCCAGGCTTGAAAGATATCACATGTCGAAGTATTCCACAAGCTTATCCAAGCTAGGGAAGTACTAAGTAACCTTTGCTCCATGACGAAACTGAAGATTCACTCTTATCCGTAAACTGGAGACTTATGCGTAAACTTTGCAGCTTATGCTTAAAGTAAGGGTTTTGACTAAGGTTATGCGTAAACTAAGGGTTTTGACCAAAGTTGTGTGTAAACTAAGGGTTTTTGCTACTTACTCGTAAACTTTAACACTTATGCCTAAAATGACAAAAAATTTCAAAATACGTTTTATGCCAAAAAGATACGATTTCCACAAGTTTCTTTTGGTCAAATCTCTTCAAAAACACATAAAGAACAATAAAGTTTAGGCCTTTAACACTAAATTCGAAATTTGAAGTTATTCGTAAGAAGGTACGAACGTGAAAAAAAGGAGTAGAAAACGATATTTAAGCTACAAAGTACTAGACTTTATGCAATATCTAAGTTTCTAAACACTATATCAACCTTAAAACTTTCCAAGTTTCAAGATTTGAGTGTAAAAAACAAAGAAAAAATGCGAGACTTTGAAGAAAATAAGAAATAAGGTACGAGTAACCAAAAAAAAAAATATATCACACTTCAAGCAACTATTAGGCGATTGATACCACTTGTCAGGTCACTTTAATGATTCAACACAAGTATATCTAGTGAGAGAAAGTTAGAGAGAGAGAGAGATGGGATGGGAGGAACACATATGAAATAATAAGTAAAGAGTAAACTTGCATAACATGAACCAACCCCTTCAAATGAAGGTTTACATTAGTATTTATAGCCACATGGACTAGGGCAACGCCCCATGTGGACTTTCTAGAAGCTATGGCACGGTCCATGGGCTTACTTCATGGACCGGGCCTTAAACAAACATATAAGCCTTATAAAACAAAGCAACCTATTACATATTTAATAACCGACTCTTTATATTAATTACACGTATTCCCAACAGAGTTACTCACCAAAGGGTGAGTTCTACACCACTCCGTCTAGTCTTATATACGGGCATTCCTTCATCAAATACACAATAGGGTACGTATTTGTTGGAAAGCAAAATTTTTGCAGGCACTTTTTCTTCAACTGGTTTCTCAATTTCTCTTCATTCGAGAATTCAAATTCAAAATTGTAACACCCCCAAAATTATCGCAGCGAAAGATAGTGTCACTGGGTATTACTTCATAGCTCACAGTACAAGTTACAGAAAACGACTCTAAATGAGACGTTTTAAAATAAATTATCATTCGATTTATATAAAACATCAGAGTTTAAAAGGTCCCAACAAGTTTATAAAACTTAAAAAGTATAACATAAACATTTAAAAGCTTTATCGAATGATAATGATGCATTGTCTTCAAAATATATCTGTGCGCCTTCACATGCCAGCTAATAGAGAACTGAGATAAAACATGCTAAAAAGTGAAAACAAAGGTTGAGTGAATTCATAGGTTTAAGCACGTAAAAGTTGTGATCACAAGATTTCAAGTTCAAGTGACAATTGCATAACTCACAATAGTAATAAAATACTTATTATTGCACTAAGCTCATGACACCAAAAACGTTAACAAATACATAACAAATGTCCCATAGTAGGTAATTTTTCATTTACCCAAGATCTCAAATATAGTGCGTCTATTTGCCTAACCGGTCAAACTAAACGGGATTCGTCAATCCCGATAGGCATATCCACAATATTTGCGCTCATACACAAGTGATTAATGGTTCATGATTAGGGGCCTTTGTAGCACAAGTGGGACTTAGGCAATAATACATTCAGGATACAGTTTTCAAGCAACTGTGATCATAGAAAAAGTAGCATGTATCTCACCCCAAGTAATTTATAAAATAGTTAAACGAGTAAGAGTGGGGCTACGAACTCACCAGAAATGTAGTAGTGGAATACGGAAAATGAGTACGTCAAACAAAACCGCAAAAGTCACAAATGACCTATAGAAAATACCACACGTCTTAGGCTCGGGGAAATAATATGTAACGCTTATACTTGAGTTTTTATACACTTCTTAGACTTATAATACCATAAGGTAATTTAGTTAAGAGTTTTATAATAAGTCGCGGGTCAAAAAGATGTTTATATAAGCTTATACGGGTTAAAACACAAAGCTGATGGAATATTGATAAAAATACCGCACTAATTGGGTCGCCATTTCAAAACCGTGAAGGCTAAAATTATGAACTTTATATGCTTGGAAAGTTATTACTCTGTAAATTTCAAAAATTATGGCCTCACTTAATTGATAATTTCATAAATAGGGTGAAATTACTAATTTACCCCTGTATCTCAATGTAGGAAGTTCCAGCACTCAGTTAGGCTTAGGAAAATGGGTATATCTTTTGTTCCATAGGTCCAATGGTCTTGAAACCAATGGGAAACGTTTTCTACATGTCTTAGCTAAAACTTTCATGTTTTGACAAACAGGTGGTGTTATGCAAATTTTTAGAGCAATTGACCTTAGAAAACTGATATACATTTTTGGACAAGTTTTAGTGTAGATTTTATCAAATATTCATCATGACGATTTAGGATGCAAGGATTTCGTCTAAAGGACCCTAAGATATGTGGCTAACTCACAATATTTTTATTTTGTACACAAGACCCACTGAGAATAAAAAGGTGGGTCGTTTGTAGCTATTAAAAATCTGGACAGAATTGACCAATCACAAGCTAGTTACTTTATGCCTTTTGATTTAATTTTTGAGTATAACATGTAAAGACCATTCAAATACATCATTTCATATGTATGTAAATTTCATTATTAACCAAAAATACTAGTATGTTCTTTGAATAAATTTTCTCTTTTGTGCATGTACTTTCAAAGTGTCAAAATGACCCATTTCTATGATTGCATGTGGTTGTTTTCACCCGATGTCTTGAACCGTCAAGGATCCGATAAGCTAACTAATATTCCTACCATGTAACCAGAGAACATGTGTTCTATAAACTTTTTTATCTCAGTAAGTCACTCAAGAAAAATCATTTTTCTTACAAGTTTAGTTTGACATCAAGATCGATCATAAAAATCGTGTTTTTACCTAGCCTAGACTACACCAAATCTTTCACCAACAACAACTCCGACCTAGCCAAATCCCATACTCCTTTTCTTGACATCAATAACATATAAAAATAAAGAAAACCTCAGTTTATATGAGTTCATACATGAAATTAACAAGAAAATACATGTAGGGTTCTTAAAACCCCTTTTTGAGACTTTTTCGGGTGCAAGATAGATATGAATTGTCTTGCACCCTTACCTACCTTCAAGAATCTTAAAAAATATGGATATGAATGGCGGTGGGGCTGTGGATTTCATCCAAGAGAGGGGAGGAGGAAGGAGAGAAAATGTGTGTGAGGGAGAGAGAAGTTGTGTTGAGTGTGAAGGAGTGCATGTGGGGAAGAGTAAGGATATAATTGTGTTTCGAGCCTAATTTTTGATTGGTTGTTGGGGGAGGTGGCACATGGGCCGGTTTTGGGAGTCAAAAGGAGGGGAGGGATTCGATGTGCATTTTCTATCCTGTTTTACATTTATATACTAAGAGATACTAGGACTAACACACACTAACGGGCAGTGTACCCGGTCATGTAAAGTATAGCCTAGGTAAATCCGAGTGTCGTCCCAAGAGCTGTTGATATGGTGTAATAAGGTATTTATATTTGAGATAGATTTGATTTAGTAAAATTTATTTGATAAATAATAAAATTCTAAACTAACAGAATTAAAATGCGAGGATAGAAGTGGAATGATGTTTCTAATCAAGACTTCAGGTGAATCTTGTTCCTTTTATTCCATATAGTGGGTAAATGTTGCTAGAATCCTTGGGTAAATTCGTCTAGCCTATGTTCCATAGGTCCCTATTCCGTAACCTTACGATTTCCAGAATTTGTTGGTTAACCTATATCACAGTCATTAAGTACCATGTCTAATAGACTTGTTCTAGCGAAACCCGGCCTCTCGGAACTTAAGTTTCCCCTAACTTTTTAAGCTTCTTCATTTGATAGGTGATCCTATGGTCAATTCGTATATAAGGAGATGATAGTACTATGGCAATTCCTACCAATCCTCGCAACCTACTCGTCTAGGGTCCTATGGTAAAATCTCCTAACTTTATGGAAACTACCAAACTTAGATACTACTGAAACAAGACTGTCCATAAACAAGCAAAGAAAACGTCTATATAGAGAAACAAATATAATGTACCAAACCCAAGTTGAATTAGTAAAATGAATTCATCGAACGGTTAATTGAAAAGTATAAAAGAATTCAAACTTGAAAGAAACTAGAATGATTCCTAGCTACATGAAACTCCATTTCTCTGATCTTCCAATCCTCCATTAATCTTCTGTGGTTGCTCTCCCCAAACCCAAGTTTTGGTTTGGGAAAGGGGAGATAATTTTGATGCAGATTTCTTCAAGTATATATAGAGCAAGATATTGTTACGGTGTAACCTTAGGTAAGGGCTACGCCGTAACCCTTCATAAGACTGTTCTTCAATGTAATCTTATCCATACTTACGGCGTAACTACATCACCAAGTTACGTCGTAACCATGACCCTTGGTCAACACGCCTGTCAACCTACAGCGTAACCTTAAGAGTAGGTTACGTCCGTAAAACTCTCGTTAAATTTATCTTCACTTTTTACGCCGTAACCCTATTGATTAGTTACGACGTAATCTTCATCATGTCAGAATTTGGCTAAGTCATTAAATATATACGGCGTACCTTCAATGATAAGTTACGCAGTAACCTTGTGTCTTTTTCTTAAATCTTATCATTAGCATTTATCCATCATATATTTGAATCAAATTCTTTCAAATGCTCGTCTCTGCCCTGAAATGAAATAGTAAGGAATAAGAGCATATTCGAATGTAATACAGCATAATTAGTCATAATAATGGGGGAAATTGACGCTTAGAATATCAGGACTATTTGATGTTATCAAATATCCCCTCACTTAAACTCTACTTCTCCTCAAGTAGACCAAATTTGAATAATTTTTGTTGATCCCAAATGCACGATCTTACTGAGCTTGTTAGAAACTTTGAGAATGCTAAAGAGTATGCGGAATCTACACTTCAACACTTAGAAGAATATTAATGTAACAATAAACTTATAGAACAATAAACTGTATTAAAAACAATATAACCAAAACGCTTCAATATTATTAGAATAATAATACGAGTACTCTGTGTAGTACAGGGGTTTACAACCTTGAAGCTATATCAAAAACATACATCTATCATCATAACCTAGGACCTTCTTTTATAGGCTAAGGAGTCCTTTACAAGATAACTACAAATCTTCTAAACATATAGAATATACATATCTTTCTAACTATATAAGATATACACTGAATATCTTCTATACATATCTTTTCACTCGTCTTTATCTCTTTGGCAGTACCAATCTTCATCAGCAGTTTTCAGCAGTATCAAGTTAGTCTGGCAGTACTAACTTTCTTCTAGCAGTACTAACTTGGTTAGTACTGGCAGTTGTAATTTCAGTAGTACCAACTGTTTGACTTGATAGTACTAAATATCTTGAGCAATACAAAGTGTGTAGACTTGTAATTCCTATCAATCCTCCCCTATACTTGCGATTTACCTCCAAATCATCAAGTTTCTTGAATTAAATCTTTGACCATGAGAGGATTCTTCCAAACACTTCATCTTCTTTCAGCCTGCATGAAGATCTTCCTTAGCAATTCTTTTGCGATCTATGTTTTCTCATCCACAGTTAGTTTTGCAGATAACATTAAAGTAAGAGTACCCCTTGACAATGGGTATTCCTTCTCCACTAACATGTATATGTCAGCTCCAGCTTTTGTAGACACATGGTGAACTCCACATGTATCATACAATCTCCATATCAAATTATGACCACCTGACTGAAATTTCCACCATCTATCATCTGCATCTGGATCAAAGATTCTCTTCAACTCTACCCATAGCATTCTTTCCATGTCATCAGATAGTTCTGTTAAGTTGAATCTTGCTTTGACTAATTCCCATAACTTTACCAAATCATCTCTGTCAAAAGCTTTAAGCATATCATCAAAGTGTTGATATACTGCAGTGTGATTGCCAATCCTGATAATCTTCCAACTCTTCTTCATTCCATCATCTTGAACTTCCCAATCAATGATAGGATATTTAACTTGTAAAGCTTCTACATTCATCCCTTCATCTAGAACAATGATCATCATTTGTTGTAGTTGTTCATCAGTCAAATCTTTTTCTTCTTCCTCTTCTGTTGTGGATAGGTTTTCACTAACCTTTTACTTCTTTGAAGACTCTGACTCCAATAATATTCATGCTCTTTTAGTACTTCTGCTCTCTTCTTCTGTTCCCATAGGAATAAATTGTTGAACCTTCTTGTAGGCCTTGAAGTACAAACCTTCAATTTCTTCATATGGTCTGCCTTTCAGTTGATTAGCAGTCCAATGATCTTGATTCTTCAGATATTCTTTCATGTACTTCATCATTTGTGCTTGAGTTGGAGATTTATTCTTTCTTGTAGCAGCCTTCTTAGCACTCTGACTTTTCCTAATCACCTCTAATAGATCTTGAAGTGCATTCCCTCTTTCTTCTTTATTGAGAATCTCCCTTTCTTGTGCATAAAGTTGCTGAGCTAAATATTCATCTGCTTGAATTTGTGTTTGTTCTTCTTCATGAAAGCTTTTAGCCAATTCTTCATCAAGGCTCATCTGAACTTGCACTATCTTCTTAACCTTTTTAGGTTGCTCAGACTCTTTCATGATGCCTTTTCCTTTATCTTTTGATGCACTTCTTCTAATATATACCAATGCTTCAGCAGCACTAACATCAGCAGTACTAACTGGTTCAACAGTATCTCCTTTAGCAGCATCTTCAACACCTATATCAGCATGATAACGCTCAAATTGTACATGTTTTTAGTAGCGTTATTCATACTTTTGTATATGTTATTTGGTTATATTTATATGCTTTTGTTACTAAATCGTACCAAAGTATGTTTGCAAAGTGTATGTAGCCAAATACAGGAAAAAGGAAGAAAAAGATGAAAAAATGAGGAAAAAGGAAATATTTATGATTGTACGAAGATTTTTTTGTCAAGGTCCACACCAAAAAGGCATTTCAAAGAATGAAGGTCCAAGTATTCAAGTTGACAAGTTCCAAGACAAAGAAAAGATCAAGTTTGGATGAAGAACGAAGAGCCATGAGCAAGAAACAAGCCAAACGCCAAAAGTCCAAAAGTTGTGTTCTCAGCAACCCCCATCCGATCGGATGCATCCCGCAACCGATTCGGATGGAGGCCATTTCTGAAAACCAACCGATCGGTTGGAGCCAATACCGATCGGTTGGATGCCGACTGTTTTCCCAAACTTCATCATTAAGGATACTATCTTTATGCACACGATTCCAAAGCCTTCTATTGAGCATTCTAGACTATTCTTCTTTACTTGGAGGCCAAGATGAAGCATTAAAGACCCTAGGCCTTGAGAGTAGTATAAATATAGCCTTTTTTACATACAATTCATATGCTATTAAGTGACACAATTACCAATTAACTCTTTAACCATCAACCACTCTCACAATACTCTCAAATTCATCCTTAGAAGTCCAGGAAACTTTGAAGGTTCAAGAAGTCAACATTTGAAGGTCAAAACATCAAGAAGTCAACACCAATACTTTGGGTATCACTACCTTATCATTTGTAATCTTATTTCAATTATTGTAAGACTTTCAATCATGATTTCTGATGTTCAAAGTTTAGAGTTTATGTTCGTGTTTGCTATGAGTTGCTAGTGCCTTTGAGCACTTGCTTAGATGATGTGTATTGCTTATTGATTTGCGTATGATTGTGATAATATGTTTTAATTCAATTTCAAGTTGATTCTAAGATCCAATTGTGATTAAGTTTCGTAGTGACATTTGTTAATCAAGTTTGACTAGTTGTTAATAATTCTAAAGGTCGAAAGATTTGTTGTTATTCAACTAGTTATAATCATTTTCTATGAATGATTGTTTTTACCCAATATTCTTGATTAAACAAAGAAAGTTAATTGTGGTTGTAATAAGAATGCTTTTGTCTATCAAATTGGATTGATTGTAAACTATTTCAAGGGTCGAAAGATTAGTAGTTTATAATCAATTGTAACCTATTTGTCTATGAATCGGTTACCTTTTGTATTGACTATTTCCTAAGTGTATTTGATAAAATAAGAGATTATTTTTGTGTTTAAGTTTGTTACCCCAAACTTATGAACCTTGAATTGGTTGGTTAAACGTAATGCTTGTTTTTATGAACTAAAATCGTGACGAATGTTTAATTTGTAGAAACAATAGATTAGTTCACCAAACTAATTATCATAACCAACATGTTTACAAGAGTTATCACTATCATGCTTATCAAAGAGTAGTACACTAGTCTAAGCAAGTGTAGTTTTAATCATTTGAAGTAATATATTTTCATCATTGCTTGTTTAAGAGATTTACTTTTTGTAGCTTACAATCTGATTCACTCACAAATCCCTGCGAATAATCCCGACTTACCATCATAATCTTGCTATAACGGACGAGTTCACTTGCTCGTATGTGTTATTTCTAGATTCGGTAATTCGACCTTTATAAATTTAAAACTTGTACATGAACGCGACACATCAAGTTTTTGGCGCCGCTGCCGGGGATTTTGATTGTGTTTCTATAAGTTTTAAAAGTCCATTTCTTTCCAAATTCGTTTTTGAAAAAAAAAGTTTTCCAAGCTGTCCTTCCGATCGGTTTCACATTCATCCGATCGGTTGCCCATTTTTCAATTTTACCGAGACTCCCATCCGATCGGTATCCCATCCATCCGATCGGATCACTTTAAAACCAATTTTACCGAGACTCCTATCCGATCGGTATCACATCCATCCGATCGGATCACCAACACTGATTTTCCGAACTGTTTTCATTCTTCGCTCGTGTGTTTAGACATTGCCTCGATTCACTTGGGAATTGTATGAACACTCGTTCAACTGGTTTAGAACCAATTTCACCTCTTTCCAATCCCAAAAGTTTAATTCGAACGAAGAAGAAGAAGAAGAACACCCTTTGTTCCGTTAGCCAACTGTGTACCAAGAGTACCAAACCAACCGTTTGATAACCTTTTTGAAGCCAAAGTCGTTTATAACCCATTCACTGATCAACCTTTACCCATGGCTGACGATCAACCCATGTGGGCCGCCAACCGAACCGTAGCACCCACTCCTGGATCTGCTATTGTTCCTGTTAACCTTGGTAACAATTTCACCGTGAAAGGACACCATCTTTCTATGATCAAAGACCGTCAATTCGATGGCCGTTCCTCACAAACACATTGCCGAATTCATCAAAATTTTTGGCATGTTCCGATATGGCGAAACCGATGTCGACGCCATTAAACTCAAACTTTTTCCATCATCACTTGCTGGAGATGCAAAAGTGTGGTACAACGAATTAACCCCAGGAACTATCAATACTTGAGCGGAGATGAGGCAAGCTTTTGTAAGCCGATTCTTTCCACCTGCCATGTTTGACCGACTCATGGGAGAAATTCGTGCTTTCACATAAAACCCTAACGAATCACTTGTCGAAGCTTGGCTTCGTATGAAAGATTTGCTTCGTAGTTGTCATGGACATGGTTTAGGACGAGGAACCATTATCCAAATCTTCTACCATGGACTTGATGAAACGTCTCAAGGAATCCTTGATGCTGGAGGAATTTTTCTCTACAAGACCCCTAATCAGGCATATCAATTGCTTGAAGATCGAGTCCTTCTCAAACTCGATTGTTCAAAAGATTCCAAAACCAAACCTTTACGAAAAACCGTTGCTTTTGCTGAAAGTTCCGATACTTCTAAACTCATGGAGAAAATGGAAGCCTTGGTTTCCAAAATCGACTTGCAATACAAAGATCTTAAAAGAGAAATGAAAGAAATGCGAGATGGTTGTAACAACTGTGGAGGTAATCAACCATCATCAGAATGTGACGATCAACCAATGGGCGGACCCAAAGAAGGAGAAGCTAATTATGTCCAAGGAGGATACCGTGGAGGCGATTATCGTGGTAATTATTACGGGAGAAATTCTGTAAATTGGCAAGATCGCCAACAAAGGGATAACAACCGTGATTCTCAACCTCGAGCGGACAATCAAACTCCACAAACCTTTGATAAAAAGCCAGAAGAGACCGATTTTGAAAAAATGATGAGAGAATTCATGACTGCTCAAAAATCAACCAATGAGTTCGTCAAGAACCAATTTTTCAATCTCAAAACCAAAGTTGAGCAGGGTCAGAAAAATCATCAAGCATCTATTCAAGATCTTGAAAACAAATTCGGTAGACTTTCTGACCAATTTTCTTCCCGACCATCTGGTTCATTACCAAGTAATACCCAAACCAACCCCAAACCAACATCATCTGGATCAAGCGATAAAACTTATCGTCCACCACAGACTAGAAATGAGCATATCAATGTTGTATTCACAAGAAGTGGTCTCTCTTATGATCCACACCCATTCCGAATAATACCACGATCATCCATGATGAAAGTTAGGATGAAGCTGAAGAAGCAGAAAAGGAAAATACTCCAAATATACCCACCAAAGAAAAACCCAACCCACCAATTAAGGCATATACACCAAAAATTCCATACCCTCTGAGCCTTAATAAAGAAAAGATGGAAGAGCGTTATAAGAAGTTTGTTGAAATGATCAAAGAGGTTAGACTCAATGTACCCCTCGTTGATGTTCTAGCTGGAATGCCCAATTATGGGAAATTTCTGAAAGAACTTCTTAATAACAAAAACAAGTTGGAGCAAATATCTGCTACCTTTCTCAATGAAGAATGTTCAGCCATTGTTCAGAACAAAATTCCACCAAAACTCAGAGATCCCGAAAGTTTTCTGATTCCATGCACGTTAGGAAACAACATCACATGCGATGCTTTAGCCGATCTTGGTGCAAGTATTAATTTGATGCCCTATTCGTTGTATTCTAAACTTTCAATCAATACCTTGAAAGCTACAAAGATGAGTATTCGATTAGCCAATCATTCTTACCAGTATCTTGTTGGGATAGCTGAGAATATGCTTGTCCAAGTTGGTAAATTTTTTTTTCCTGTGGATTTTGTGATCTTAGAAATGGAGGAAGATAGTGGAGTACCTCTTATTTTAGGAAGACCTTTCCTAAACACCGCTGATGCTATCATCAAAGTAAAAGGTAAAGAACTCAATCTTGGAGTTGGAGAAGATAGAATTACCTTTCTAATCGATAAAGCAATGCGATATCCATATTCCAGTGATGACACTTGTTTTAACATTGACGTAATCGATGAAGTCACTGAGGAAGAAGTGGATGCATTACTTGACGATTCTGATACATTCATGACTACTTCGGAGAAAATTAGTGAAACAGATCTTGATAAAGAATTCGCTGATTTTATGGAAGTAAAATTTGAAGAAGAAGAATTTGAAGAAGGAGAAATAGTGGAAGAGATTTTTGAGGAAATCGCTTTTAATGATCAATTAAGGATCAAAACATCTCTTCAAGAACCACCAACTGATCTTGAGCTAAAACCACTTCCCGATCATCTTGAATATGCTTAATAGGAGGATAATTCTCTTCTTCCGGTAGTCATATCTTCGTTGCTTAATGACGATGAAAAAGAATGTCTCATCTCTGTTCTCAAGAGGCATAAAAGAGCTTTTGCGTGGAAAACATCTGATATTCCAGGAATTAGCCCTAATTTCTGTAAACACAAAATCAATTTCGAAGAAGGTGTTAAACCCGTTGTGGAAAGACAACGTTGACTCAATCCCAACATGAAAGAAGTTGTTAAGAAAGAAATCATCAAACTTCTTGATGCCGGTATCATTTACCCCATCAAGGATAGTCCTTGGGTGAGTCCAGTTCACTGTGTTCCGAAAAAAAGAGGAATGACTGTAGTGACTAACGAACGGAATGAATTAGTTCATACTAGAACTGTCACTGGTTGGCGAGTACGTATTGATTACAGGAAATTAAACAAAGCCACCAAAAAAGATCATTTTCCTCTACCATTCATGGATCAAATGCTTGAGAGATTAGCAGGGAACAAGTACTTTTGTTTCCATGATGGTTTTTTAGGATATTTCCAAATTCCTATTGATCCTGCCGATCAAAAAAAGACTACATTCACATGTCCTTTTGGAACTTACGCTTACAGGCGTATGCCTTTCGGTCTTTGCAATGCACCTGCGACTTTTCATCGGTGTATGATTGCAATATTCCAAGACATGCTTGAAACATCTATGGAAGTTTTCATAGATGACTTTTCAGTTTTTGGAAGCTCGTTTGAAGCCTGTCTTTCTAATCTCGATAAAATGCTCGAAAGATGCGAAGCTGCACATCTTGTTCTCAACTGGGAAAAATGTCATTTCATGGTGACTAAAGGAATTGTGCTAGGACACCAAATTTCCAGTGCAGGAATGGAGGTTGATAAATCGTAAATTGATGTTATCACCAAATTACCACCTCCAACAAACGTTAAAGCCGTTAGAAGTTTTCTAGGACATGCCGGCTTCTACCGTCATTTAATTAAGGATTTTTCCAAGATATCTCGTCCAATGACAAAACTTCTTGAAAAAGATTCTGTTTTCAACTTCAATGCAGATTTCATGAAGGCATTTGAAGCATTGAAAATCCAACTGACTAGTGCACCCATTATGGTTTCACCTAATTGGTCACTACCATTTGAGCTCATGTGCGATGCTAGTGATTTTGCTGTTGGAGCTGTATTAGGAAAACGTGAAGGAAAACATTTCTGTCCAATATACTTCGCTAGTAAAACACTCAACAATGCTCAACAAAATTACACGGTTACGGAGAAGGAATTTTTAGCCGTTGTTTTTGCTTTCGACAAATTCAGATCTTATCTTGTGCTTTCAAAAACAATTGTGTTTACTGATCACTCAGCGCTTAAATATCTGTTTACAAAACAAGATGCAAAACTGCGTCTTATCTGATGGATTTTGCTACTCCAAGAATTCGACATAGAAATCAAGGATAAGAAAGGAGCAGAAAATCTAGCTGCTGATCATTTGTCTCGTCTTGAGAATCTAAATTTGGAAGAGTTAAAGGAAGATGAAATCGATGATTATTTCCATGATGAAACTCTCATGACTGTTGATACAATTAATGAAAACGAAATTTCATGGTTTGCAGATTATGCAAATTATCTCGTTGGAGGAATTCTCAGGAAAGGATTAACTCATGCCCAACGAAGTAAATTCTTTTCAGAACTAAAACACTATTATTGGGAAGATCCATATCTTTTCAAGATGTGTCCCGATGGGATGATCAGAAGATGTGTTTCTGGTTTCGAAACAAGAAGAATTCTTGATGAATGCCATCATGGCCCAACTGGGGGACACTATGGTCCTTCCACCACAGCTAAAAATGTTTTTGATGCTGGATTCTATTGGCCAACAATCTTCAAAGAAGCTCATACTCTTGTTCAAAACTGTGATGCTTGCCAAAAATCCGGTAGTCTTTCTCGTAGAGATGAAATGCCTCAAAAGAGCATTCAAGTCTGCGAAATATTTGATATTTGGGGAATCGATTTCATGGGACCATTTCCTAAATCGCACAAATACGAATACATTCTTGTTGCTATTGATTATGTTTCCAAATGGGATGAAGCCGAAGCTCTACCCACAAATGATGCACGAGTTGATGTTAATTTTCTCAAAAAGCTTTTCGCTCGTTATGGAATTCCTAAAGCTTTAATAAGTGATCGAGGAACCTATTTTTGTAACAAACAAATGGAGAAAATTATGAAACGATATGGAGTTCATCATTTTTTTGCTACAGCTTATCACCCATAGACCAGTGGTCAAGTCGAAAATACCAACAGAGCCTTAAAAAGGATACTCGAAAAAATGGTCAAAGACAATCCTGCCGTTTGGTCGAGAAAACTAGATGATGCTCTGTGGGCATTTCGTACGGCTTATAAAACGTCAATTGGTACAACACCATACAGACTTTTGTATGGAAAAACATGTCATTTGCCATTCGAAATCGAACATCGCGCCTACTAGGCACTCAGAAATTGTAACCCTGATCTCAAAATAGCTGGAGAGAAGAGATTTTTGCAATGGCATGAACTCGATGAACTAAGACTCCAAGCTTATGAGAACTCCAAGCTTTACAAAGCCAGAACCAAAGCGTATCATGACAGAAAGCTTAGAATTCGGAAAGAATTCAAAGCTGGAGAAAAAGTTCTGCTTTTCAGTTTGAAATACAAGTTCAAATCTCCTAAGCTAAGACCAAAATGGTTCGGACCGTATATAGTGAAACATGGATTTCCATCTGGATATGTTGAATTATTTGACAAACAAGGTGGAAGTTTCATTGTTAATGGTCACCGAATTAAATTGTACTATGATAAGGAGCAAATGAACAAGATTTCTATTAAAGAGATTCTGCCTGAATCAGAATATGAATCTATCACATTTTTTACACCTTTTCCAACCGACTACAAAGAAAATTCTGAATTTATCTATGATGTTGTAACACCCCCGTTTTCGATAATCGCAGCGGAATTATAAGTTGGGGTGTTACTTCAAGCATCACAGTCATGAAAATAGAAAACGACTCGAAAAGAGACGTTTTAAATAAAATTGTTATCATTCATTTATTTATATCAGAGTTACATTATTCAGGTCCCAACGGAAGGTTCCAAAATACATTAATAAAGATACGTCATTTGTTGAATGATAACAAAAATGGACACTCTTTTTATAAGAAAGTCCAGGCCACTCCGTGCTATATCATGCTTCTAAATACCTAAGATAAAACATGCTAAAAAGTCAACACAAAGGTTGAGTGAATCCATAGTGTTTAAAGTTATAATCAGTTTGAACACAAGCTAAATAGAAAGTAAATCAGTAATGTTGTAGTTCAATATATTGCCTTAAGTATCATGACACGCAAAACGTTAACTGTTTACTATCATAGTCATAAACTATGATGCATATATTATTCCATAATTAAATGTAAATAATTTTGCCTCCGAGTAGGAGATTTCCAGTCTCTTTATTTATCTCAAATAAAATGCCTTTGGTCACGTTATGGTAACACAAAAGGGGCTGTCAAACCCAATAGATCTATCCATAATATTCGCGCTCACCCGCAGGTGATTAATGGTCCATGATGGGAGGTCTTTTAGGCAATAGGTAACTTAGACAATATTAATCAGGAAAGCATATAGAAAAATACCTGTGTTCGGTTTTGTAGCATGTATCTCCCCACAAGTTTGGAAAATGTATAAAAAGTGGGACTATGAACTCACCTTGCAGTCTGGATGGAAAACACCTGGTTTGGTATGTCAAGTTACAGTAATCATATTCCAGTATATAAGTTTTAATATTTGTTTCGTTTCGTTTGTCGAATAAATGTTTAATTGAGACAACATGAAGTCTCTTCAAAAGTTGGATAAGATTTTATCTTATTTCTTTATTTTTATGTTTCCGTTTGTTCGTTTGTTTGTTAAATATATCTCGTTTGTTTGTTATCGAAATAAACGTATTTAGTTTATTAGTTTTTATTTTTATAATTATAATTAGAATATATTAATAATAATAATTATATGAAGTTACACCTTTTACCCTGTAGTTTCATGTATTGATAGTTTATACCCCTGAACTTTCATAAAATGACAATTTTTACCGCTAAACTTTCGTAAAATGACAATTTTTACCCCTGAACTTTCGTAAAATGACAATTTTTACCCTTGTAGTTTTGAAAATGACACTTTATACCCTTAACTATATATCGTTGGCAAAACTAGTCCTTATTTTAAATAATTTTGTAATATTTACATTTTCGGCCCATTAAAACTCCAACTTTCAAAGTTGGCGAGTTTTCCCCTAATCTTTATGTCGACTTCAGTTTTGGTCCTTGTTATAAAATAAGTTAGAGTTTTGACGCTTTTGGCCCTCAAAGCACTTTGGTGTTTTCATTCGAAGTCCTTATTTCTTCAAAACGCGTTTTAAAATTTTGGGAAAAGCACGACTCGTTATGATTCTTTTATGAAAGTTATAATAAGTTGACAAACACCTTATATATAGCTTATATCCCATGATTTGAGTTTATTTAGTTCGAAATACATATAAAGGGTGCGTTAAAAACAGTGCTCAATGGTCAGTTTTGGGATGCAAATAAAAGCGAGGCGAGGGCATGATTTTCCAACATTCTTTTTCCTACATGTAGCTAGCTGGGTGATCTTATTGTTGGCCAAGTTTCATAATTTTTAGAAGTTGTTTAAGGGTCGAAATAATTTCCCAAAGTGGGTCGAGTGGGACACTAGTTTGACAAAAACTGAAAAGAATAAAATGGTTTGGTTTTTAACTAGCGATAGGGCAGAAATGGGACTCGAATAACTTTGTGATGACTCAACCCTTTTTACGACGTTCTTTTTCCTATCATTAGTTAGCTGGGTAGTCCTTATTGTGGCAAAAATTTAGAATTTTTAAAGTTATTTGGTGGTCGAAAAATAAGTTCAAAGTTGGGTCGTTGGGGCTGTTACTCAACAGAAAAACTGAAGAGGAAAAGAATCTAGTTTTCAATTTTCTTGTTCACGCCACATGTTTTAACGTTTGTTAACATTATTCTAAACATTTTTAATATATCTTCAACATATTTTATGGATTCTTGATTTGTATTACTTAAATTAATTAAATTAAGGTGTTTGTTTTGATTCGACACAAAAGAAAAGAAAAGGAAAAAAAATGTTTTTGACATGTTTTGCTACTAGGGCTTATTTTGTGATATATTTAGGAGTATTTAAAGTTTATAGAAGAAATGAAAAATAGCTAGAAGTACTTACTTGGTATATATTCGATTATGAGGGTTTTTAGACGAAATGATTTGGAACTTGAACACTAAAGCTTTTCCTCCTTCTAGGTCTTCCTAAGAACTTTATTTAGCTTCTAAAGGGACTGTTTAAATCGGTAGTAGGTGAGGGTTTCGCTGTTTTTAGTTTGGTACAAAATATGGTGAAGAAATGAAAATATTTGGCTCGCTATTTATAGAAAGAAAAATGGTTAAGGTTTTTGGGAAACTAGATCATCATGTTGTGTAGGAGGGGACATGGTGATGTGGTTTGGGGTTTTTGGGGACAAGTGGATGGAGGAGGGGGAATTTTCGTGTAGGGTTTGTAAGGTGATGATGTGTTTTATTTAAAAACCAAGTGTCCTATCTACCTAGAGGGACAAGGTGATGTGGAGGTTTATGAGTCATAGGAGAGGGCTTGTGGTGTATGAGTTACCTAGGATTAAATGTGTAATTGGTTTAGTTATGGTTTTGTGAGTTTCGAACTAGGAAATTTCAATATGGTTCGAATAGGCTTCTAATGGTGGTGCATGGGCTTTAGTGAGTAGTACTTAGGGTTCTAGTGAAGTAACTAAGTTGGTTTAAGGCTTTGTTTAAATATTTGTTGTGTAGAATTAAATCTAGGGTTTTCTTATTTAATAAATATGTCGAATTGCATGTATAGAGTAAGAATTCATGTTGTGCTTTTATGGGGTTGTACTATAAGCTTAATAGGGTTGTACTAAAGGTTTAGAAATATAGAAAATATATATTTAGGGTTTGGTTAAGTGTTGGGATTCTAGATTTGAAGAGACAAAATAAATAGAAGAATGAAACAAAAGGGCTTAAAGTGACAAAGGAAGAATTCTTCAATTAATGAAGAATGAAACACAAGGGACTTGCTTGATAAAGAAGTTTTTATTTATTAGTCCTTCGTAGTCTTTTGTAAACCCTAAATCTCTATTATATAAAGAGATCAAGGGTACAGGTTTTTAATGTGTCTTCCACAATGTAGAATAAAGGTGTGTGTGTGTGTCTAGGGCGTAGTAAATTGTAAACGCCTAGACTAGATTAGAGTTGTTAGTCGCCTCAAGGATCTCTTGATTCCTGTTATAAGATTAGTGTAACCGTATTATCTTGATCAAATAATATTGAGGCGTGGAGAGTGATTAAAGAGAAACTTTGTGTCAATAACTTTGATTTGTTTTAATCCGCTGTGCATAATTGTTCATTGTTATTGTTGAACCCTAAGGCTCAAAACAATCCAAGAAACTATCTTTAGCACGTTCTTAGTTTCTACATTAAGTTACCTTAATTATATATAAATTTTTATTAGGTTAAAAAGTATATAAGTGGGATTTTGGATTTTGTGCATTAGGCACTTGTACCCTAGGTTTAGAGTCTTGTACTTATACTAAATAAGTTTAAGAAATTTTATTTTTAAAATTGGTGCATAAAATACTTGGACAATGGGCTTTAAAATAAATACTTTTAGGGTTAAAAATATGATTTTTATTAATATTTAGCTTTTATGCATGAATGACTTGTATCTTGGTTTGAAGGACTTGTACAGTTATAATTTGTAAAAATCTTTTATATATTAATTAGGATTTGTGATTTTACTACATAAAATCATGATTTAGTGAAATTAGGGTTTGTATCGGGAGTTAAAGTGGATTTAGGGTTTCTGTGCTTTAGTAACTTGTACATTGGTTCAAATGAGTTGTACTTTAGTATTTTAGGGTTTAGTTATCCAAGATTGTTGTTATAATAATTTAGGGTTTCGTTAGAAACTCTAATAGATAAGAAATGTTTTGTTTGTACGTTCGTTAACGAATTATCGTGAAATGGCAAATAGTATATTAATATTTATGTAAAATAAATATTGAGTAAGTTAAGGTTGGTCTGCGTGAGAGCACGTTTATCAAGGATGTGAGTTATGTCACATGAGATAGTAGTTATGATCAAGTGAATAATAAAAATAAAAAAAATTACACGTAGAAAAATGAATAATTATTCTGTGAGATAGTTTATTATAATGTGAAATTTTACGAGTGGTTACAGATGTTCTTCCTAAAGTTTGGGGAAACGCAAAGTTGTACAACATAGATGAAACTAGAGAGGAAATAGTGGTAGAAAATGTGGTGTATGTTCGAAAATTCTCAAAGAAGAAACCAAAAGTTGCACCAACGTAGACAGAAAGAAGTTTGAGTCAGGCTGATGACTCGTTAATAAAACAAGCGCTTCTCGGGAGGCAACTCATGTATTAGCTAATTTAACTTCCTAATTTATTTTTCAAAGTGATTACATCCCAAAGTTTCTCTAATCCCTTAGTTGAACTTAAGTGTAGGGGTGTACCACTGACTTTTGAATAAAGCGTAGAAATATTTTGTGTGTTTGTTTTGTTTGTTTTTGAGATTACTGCAGGTAATGACTTCAAAGTTTGAATGCTTGGATCAAAGAATCATCTGGAGCTGGAAAATATGGTTTATTCTCTTATTTCCCTATTTTCATTCCTTGAAGTTTGTTTATCACATTGAGGACAATGCTTAACTTATGTGTTGTGGGGGGGGGGGGGCGGGTTGAATAGGAAAATAAGGATAAATTGTAAATGTGGAGCTAATTTTAAATTTTGTTTGCCCTTGTGATCTAGTTATTTGTCATTTTGAGGATAATATATTAGAATAACTGGATCAATCCACTGGTAAAACCTGTAATCTTTGAAAAATTGAGATGTGTCCCGATTAATATTGCAATCCATTCTGGGATCGATAACATTAGCTAGCACATATTATAGCCCTTCCACCTAAATTGTGAGGATTTAAGCCTGTTTCGTATCTAGCACACATCTTTTATGCTTTGATTCTTTTGCTATGAGTGTGCCGGTGATTTTATTTATTCTAGAACTTGTGCTTGTAAATCATTACGAGACCGTTGTGAGATCACATTTCATGTGTGTTATAAGAGTATATGCGTGATAAGAGGCAACCTTAGGATTTAACCCAAATAGCCTTCCGTATTGATATTTAGCTAGTTACACTGACTAGTTAACCACCGATATAAACCCTATTGTTAGCATTTACCTCTAACGCTAGATACCCCTAGTTACACCCTCTGAGCCAATCTTTTCTTTTGATAAAAGCCAGAAAAATACAAAAAGATTTTACACCTTTTAGCCTAGCCTTACCCTTAGTCAAGTCTTGGTTGGTTGCTAGCTATATGGCAAGATGGATGTTATGTGGGAAATCATGAAAGTTCAAAGAAAGTTGTAAACTCCATGAGTATTGATTGAAGCAAAGTAAAGTGAAAAAGTCATCGCAATTATAAGATGACAAGAAAAAAAAAAAAAAAAAAAAGGTCATCGCAACTATAAGGTGACAAGAATAGCTAATGAGCTATGGAATAATGTGTTGAACGATCAAGTATGGAGTTTTCTCAAAATTGCATGATAGTGGTTCGAAAGTAGCTAGCAACATTCGGTTAGTAGACTTTGACTAATTTTTGTATATTCTTTATTATCACCCTTTCTAAAATATATCCCATGTCTTATCTTTACCCTTTTGGCTTTGTGGAATTATCAAGTGTATTGACATGTAGTGACCATCTGATTTCTTGAGAAATTAGATAACGTTTCCAGCGATCTAAGGTTATCCTTAGTGACCATCCGTTATTTGGTGATGCGAGAATTCGTGCCAGCGATCTATTATGTTTCGCGTAAGATAGTTGCACATAAGTCTGATATAACCCTTGAAACCTTAAACCTGAATAAAAGCCCTCTTTGATATGTATACTTGGTGCTTACGCCATATCAGTGAAGTTTTGTTTCTTGTACAAGCTTATGGTAATATTTAATCATGACTGAGCAAATGAGTGTGATTTCTCTTTTATACTCCACCAACCATACAAATGAGTGTTTTGAGTGAATTATATTTCATTTCCTTTTCGTGAGGTATTTAGTAATGTTCATCAAGCAAGAAAATCAATTAGGGTATTGTCAAACATCTCAATGATTCAATTGTAAAAGCTTAAAATGATGAATCTAACTTGTACTCGTACTTGATAGGTTTGCATCACATTTTTCTAATCATACTTGTGTACCATGTGGATAATTGTTTTTACTTCTAGATTTGTTTGAGGGCAAGCAAAGTCTAAGTGTGGGGGAATTTGATGACGCTCAAATTGTGCATGTTTTTAGTAGCGTTATTCGTACTTTTGTATATGTTATTTGGTTATATTTATATGTTTTTGTTACTAAATCGTACCAAAGTATGTTTGCCAAGTGTATGTAGCCAAATACAGGAAAAATGAAGAAAAAGATGAAAAAATGAGGAAAAAGGAAATATTTATGATCGTACGAAGATATTTGTGTCAAGGTCCACACCAAAAAGGCATTTCAAAGAATTAAGGTCCAAGTATTCAAGTTGACAAGTTCCAAGACAAAGAAAAGATCAAGTTTGGATGAAGAACGAAGAGCCATGAGCAAGAAACAAGCCAAACGCCAAAAGTCCAAAAGTTATGTTCTCAGCAACCCCCATCCAATCGGATGCATCCCGCAACCGATTCGGATGGAGGCCATTTCTGAAAACCAACCGATCGGTTGGAGCCAATACCGATCGGTTGTATGCCGACTGTTTTCCCAAACTTCATCATTAAGGATACTATCTTTATGCACATGATTCCAAAGCCTTCTATTGAGCATTCTAGACTATTCTTCTTTACTTGGAGGCCAAGATGAAGCATTAAAGACCCTAGGCCTTGAGAGTAGTATAAATATAGCCCTTTTTACATATAATTCATATGCTATTAAGTGACACAATTACCAATTAACTCTTTAACCATCAACCACTCTCACAATACTCTCAAATTCATCCTTAGAAGTCCAGGAAACTTTGGAGGTTCAAGAAGTCAACATTTGAAGGTCAAAACATCAAGAAGTCAACACTAATACTTTGGGTATCACTACCTTATCATTTGTAATCTTATTTCAATTATTGTAAGACTTTCAATCATGATTTCTAATGTTCAAAGTTTAGAGTTTATGTTCGTGTTTGCTATGAGTGGCTAGTGCCTTTGAGCACTTGCTTAGATGATGTGTATTGCTTATTGATTTGCGTATGATTGTGATAATATGTTTTAATTCAATTTCAAGTTGATTCTAAGATCCAATTGTGATTAAGTTTCGTAGTGACATTTGTTAATCAAGTTTGACTAGTTGTTAATAATTCTAAAGGTTGAAAGATTTGTTGTTATTCAACTAGTTATAATCATTTGTCTATGAATGATTGTTTTTACCTAATATTCTTGATTAAACAAAGAAAGTTAATTGTGGTTGTAATAAGAATGCTTTTGTCTTTCAAATTGGATTGATTGTAAACTATTTCAAGGGTCGAAAGATTAGTAGTTTATAATCAATTGTAACCTATTTGTCTATGAATCGGTTACCTTTTGTATTGACCATTTCCTAAGTGTATTTGATAAAACAAGAGATTATTTTTGTGTTTAAGTTTGTTACTCCAAACTTATGAACCTTGAATTGATCTTGAATTGATTGGTTAAACGTAATGCTTGTTTTTATGAACTAAAATCTTGACGAAGGTTTAATTTGTAGAAACAATAGATTAGTTCACCAAACTAATTATCATAACCAACATGTTTACAAGAGTTATCACAATCATGCTTATCAAATAGTAGTACACTAGTCTAAGCAAGTGTAGTTTTAATCATTTGAAGTATTATATTTTCATCATTGCTTGTTTAAGAGATTTACTTTTAGTAGCTTACAATCTGATTCACTCACAATTCCCTGCGAATGATCCCGACTTACCATCATAATCTTGCTATAACGGACGAGTTCACTTGCTCGTATGTGTTATTTCTAGATTCGGTAATTCGACCTTTATAAATTTAAAACTTGTACACGAACGCGACACATCACAACATCACCCATATCAGCATCATCAAACCTTCCCTGAGTCTCTGCACCCTGTTGTACCAATGAGATGTTTGGATCTTGATCAATGTCATCTATTCTCCTCCCCTGTTTGGAAGGATCCTCCAAATCATCATCAGTGTCATCATCAGTAGACTCCACAATATTTGCCCTCATTTTAACTTTACTGGCCTTGAGTTTTTGTTCCAACTTCTTTACCTTTTGAATCAACTTTGTAAAAGCAGTACCATATAGCTGCTTGGTTTCCTTCAATTCTTTCTCTAAGCTAGTAACTCTGTTTGATAATTGTGTACATATAACCATCAATTCATTGTATTGCAGACTACCCTCATCACTTCCAAGTGTGTGAACTCTTGGGAGAGGTGAATCATGGGGCATGTTAGACTCAGTCTCAACCCTAGGTTGATCATCTGAGCCCCCCACTGTATCCTATTGGCTGGGGTTTCCATCACCTTAATCAAGTTCATAAGAACTTGACTCATTAGATGTTACCATGGTTTGGGTCTTATTTATGGTACCATTGGCCTGCCCAGCTTCTAAGTCAGAGACAGTAGTAACAGCCCTTACCATTTTGTCACCCTCTACATTGACAGCCTCATCTGGTACATTGGTATGAGTAGGAGATCTGGGCTGAGGAACCACAGATTCCTGTCTGATTCTCCTCCTATATGTTTGTATAATTTGATGTAGTGAGAAAGATGGAGCACTGATGAGTGTGTGATGGGACTCAACTGGGATTGTTGATCCTTCACCCTGAATAAGCATTTGTGAAAACAGTGGTACTTCTATCCCATTGTAACCCTTAGAGGACATCCTCTTATTACTAAAACTTTTTTAGTGAGGCAAGGAGTTGGATAAACAGTTTTATGAGATAGAAGCAAATTCTTGTGTTTGTCCAAAAACATTTGAATAAATCTTGGATACATTAAAATTTTGTATTTGGTATCAAAGTTTTTCACCATACCATCAAAAATCAATTTTGAAAAGTTAAAAGTCCTTTTTGAGACTAAACAAATAAGAGCAGTTGCAATATTACTACTGAATTGCTCCCAAGCAGTTTTCTTTGGACTTAAACAGTGTAAAATGGTATGTATGAGAAATCTCCATTGAGGGGCAAATTTTCCATTTTGAAAAGTTAGTTTATCAGAAGTGGACACATACCCCATCCTGGAAAGAGTTTCAAAATTTTCAGAGTTAGGCTAAGAACTAATACCATTATCATCTGCTAGTTTGAGATGACTCCTAACAGATGATTCTGTAATAGTCAAGGTTTTTCCATCAACTGTTGCAATTATTTGTTGTTCTCAATTATCAAGTGTATTAGCAGTAGCAGTTTGCCAAAACTGTTTGATTTGAGAACTATAGATAGTTGGATTCACTGTGAGAGCATACCTGATGAGGCCAGCATTAAAAAAATCCAATATCTGATGAAACCCATGACTTCCCTCTGTTTTCTCCAAGAATGCAACCATGTTATGTTTATCACAAAAAGCCAAATGCGCCATTGAGATTGAGAAAAGTTGGATTAGGGTGTTGGGGTATGTGCTTCGAAGAGAAAGTGTGTTTGGTAAACCCAATTGAGATTATATAAAGAACACTTAGGGTTTCGATTGGACCGACTTGAATAAATCTTTTCGTTATCGAAAATAAAATCTTTTAAGTTAAAGAAATTATGTGAATTATCCAATTTAGGAAACCTATAAGCAAAGTAAGTATTGAAAATCTCTCAAAGTCTATATTTAAAAAACGGTTACTCCCAAATAGCACTAACGGTTACCCAGCAGTACTAAGTTTTAGCCTAGAAGTACAAACTTTTGACTAGCAGTACTAACATTTTACAAAAACTTTTTCTCAGCAGTATTCACTCAATTTTCTTTCAAAAATAATACTTCACTCAAACTTTGGAAGGAATTAAGTGTAAAGGAGGACACTTAATCATTTTCGGTTGCATTTAACCTCTGGTTGTGTGAGTGATGTGCGTTTACAAACCGGTTATATATTATATCCTAAGTTTCACTCAAATTTTAAATTTATAAACACCTTTTTACCGATTATTAAGAAAAACACATACGAGCAAGTATACTCATCCGTGCGTAATATGGTTTGTGGTAAATAGGGATCGTCCCAAGAGACTACGCGGTTTAAACTTAGCAATTTAAGTAGTAGCACAAGAAATAGTACTAAAGATTGTCACACTCTAAAGCACCGTAAATAAACAAACAAACAATGATTCCGAATTCAATCAATCAAACGAATAAATACTTGTTTCACACTCTAAAGCTTTTCTTGAACACTCTGTTATCAATCCCAAGAACGGATCGTTTCACTTAATCGAGATTCGTTAAAAATTTCAAATTGTCATTTTATGCTATTGGAAAATTTCAAGTTGTTTCAATTATATATAATCTTTTAGGTGTAAAAACAACTTACTTCCTTAAGGGCAATAAAACAAACTCCAAAATAGTCACAAAAATTTAAAAACTAGATCATTTTCACTATTTACTTCCCTCCCCCACACTTAAGTTTTGCATTGTCCTCAATGTGAAAAATTAACTTCAAAGCAAAGGAAATAGGGAAAATAAAATAGTAAATGATATCACCGAGAAATCTTGTGAGATCCATATTTGGTATTTAACGCATGATTTGGTCACTCCAAACTCCAAAATGAACCAACCATATGAACGAGCAATATTTCCATGGTATCTCAAACCTGAAAAATAAACACATGCACAAACGTACAAAAACAAACACACAAAAATAATAATAATAATAATTATAATACTAGATAATCCTAATCAAATATTAAGAATAAAAGTAGTTCCTAAAAAAATCAAAACATAATAATAATCCTACATAACATAATAAGAATAATAAGTAGAAATAGAGTACGAAAGAAAATAGAATAATTGTCCGTAACACATCATAAATAAACCTCGAATGATAGTTAAAATCATTCATCATCCATGTCATCACAATCGTCCCCTCGATAATCAACCAACGCTCCAAAGCCATAACCTCCCGACGATGTTCCTACTTCATAACCTCTTGATCCCATGAACTCCTCTTGATTAACATTATACCCTTCATTTCCTTGAAATGCACTAGACGATATTGCAAAAGGTACATGTTCCGATGGATATGGTGTATATGGGTATGGGTAAGGTGGAACACTAGGCGGTGCATAAGCCATTGGAAACGAATATGGTGGAACACTTTGTTGACCAAGGTGTGTGAGAATCGGTGCACAATAGTCCATTTGATGTCAAATCCTCATCGTAGTCTCTCCAAACTTCTCTTCTCTCAACTTGTGGCAAGTTTGCATGCCATTCACCCCATTCTGAATCTAACCCCGATGGTTGTTCCATACGTTGTTGCTGAGGTTGTGGTTGTGGTTGGCTACGAGCCACGTTTGCAATAGACTCAACTAAACACATCCTATCGTGATCGAGCAAACCTTGCAAACTTTTCTTGTCAAGCTATTCACACTCTTTCATCACCGTGATCCTATTCAACTCATTTGGTGTATCATACCCCAAGTTATTTCCAATCTTTGTCACATAGTGGCCCCCATTAATATAACCATGCTCGAACATAATAGTTGCTCTTTTGGACAAGTAAACTGCCAAAGTCCATACCACATTCATCTTCAACTTTTGTCCATCACGATTACCCATAATCATCTCAATCAACCACAAATCCGGTTGATGAACTTTGTCCTGGCTGTTACCACGGTGCACAAACGAGTTCACAAGCATCTTGTGCAAAAGCCTTGCCATCGGTGAATGAATTTCCGTCACCTTTGGTCTTACACTATTGGGATCTCCAATCTCGTTCCAAATTCTAGTACCAACATATTTCGGTGGCTCCCTTTCCAACTTACTAAAGTGAACAACAAACTCTTCTTCATCAAGGTCATTGTCATTATACAACCCAAGCAACTTCCCAAACTCTGGCAAAGTTAACACATGGTTATCCCCACACAATCTAAACCAAATACATTTTTCGTTCAAGATGTTATTCAAATTTACCTCTTGGTTGAAATAAATGGTGGCAAAGAACTCCAAGCACCATTCCTTGTAGATTTCCTTTTCATTAATTCTCAAAGCGGTTATACTTCTTGATCAAGCTCCAACTAACCAACTTTGGTACCGCAACCTCCTTCCTTTGCAATTTAGCCAAGCGGCTATTAAAACAAGCTTTAGCTTCCTTGCTTAATTTTCCCCATTTCAAATGTTCACTAGTGATTGGCATGAGACTTGCTTCTTTTATTCCCCGACCTTGTTTCGCGTACAAAGCAATATGTGGGTTCTCTTCCTCTTGACGAACACATTTCTACAAAAACACAACAAAACAAGCACACAAGAAATGTTGGAGCTAAAGGTTAACTTGTAAGATAAATTAGCAAAACATTTTTTTTAATAAACAGTAGGTCTGAACCGCCGCGGTTCAGTTTTGAATCAGCGGTTCAGAAAACCGTGGGGGACAGAAACCTTGAACCGCTGCGGCTCACATCTCAGCCGGCGGTTCAAGTGCCTCAGATGGTCTCAGCCGGCGGTTGGGATTTCCCAGCCGGCGGTTCGCAGTACATCATATCAAAAACTTGTTTTTCTAGCTCTTCCCCACTTCCTAACAAGTTACTACCTTCCTCCTTTTAGCTTATTAGTGCTTATTCTAAATGCTTAAACCTCCATATCCTCTTCACTTCTAATCCTCAAAAATCCTTGAATCAAATCAAAATCAAACAAAGAAGTGGTCCATATAATTAATCAAATAGCATACAAACACTAATTCATAACCATATACAACAAGAAATCCAATCAATCTTGAATTTAATTCTCAAAAATTCGACATATATGAACCCTAAATCTCAAAACCTCACATTCTCATTCAATACTCAACCAATTCATGTAATTTCACTTGCAATCAAACCTATTATCAATTCTCTAGCAACCCCATCAAAGAAATTCAATCAATTCGAACTCTAGAAAATTCGCCCAATTCAAAACCCTAGAAATCAAATTCGAATTGAGAACAAATTAAAGTAATTGGATGGTGTTACTTACCCTTTTTGATGCCATTGAATCTTTAGAAACTTAATGTACGAATCAAACTGCAATCTTGGAATGATGTTGAGAGTGTTGGTGCTTGTGGTATTTTTCTTTTTCTTTCTTGTTTGGAAAAAATGAGGACTCAACCGTGGGTTGGGTACTTCAACCGTAGGTTGGTTATCAACCGCGGGCTGGTAAAATTTTAGCACAAACCCGACTTAAACAAAATCATGTCCCAATTTCTCGACATTTCCAAATAATTTTGAATGATTACCACAACTCATAAACACTTCAAACATTTCCAATAAACTTAAATTAAACAAACTAAACAAACTAAAACCAACTAAAACACAATCTTAAAAATACTTCATATTATTAAAAGCTTATGAAGCTAAAACACACCAAAAATTAACATAGAAATGAAAAACATAACGAGATAAACAAAAATAAAAAAAATTGCAAATAATCATAAAAGGGCTCATCAAAGACAAAATGAGCGGAAGCTTAGCAATAAGCTTCTTTATTCCTCCAAAATGCTTCCTCAATCAAAATAATTCCCAAACCGTAGAATATCCTCCGAATTGAATTTTCCCGAAAGTACCCTATCGGTTTCTCTTGTCTTAAACGCACGAGTGAAACGACGTCCACTTGGGCTAGTAATCTCAATCTTAGTATGACAATCCTTGTCTCCCTCAACTTTTTGATACTTGTTATAACCATCAGATGTCCACTCAATATTCTTGAGTTAAATTGGCAAAGAACCAAGAAAATCAACCATCTTCTTGTACACAATTATGTTTTTGAAAGGATTGAAATAGTTTTCCATAGCCAATGCACGTTCCATATCATCCTCAATATGTTTAAACGACGGTGCGGTTATTCCATACTTCGGGTTTCCTTCACTATCATGGCTAATATCAAACATATCTAACCAATCTTCCTCATCCGATTCCTCATCCGCTAGAATCTTGTTTCTTTTCTTAACATGGTAAATCCTTCTAGTAACTCCATCATCAATCTCCATTGTTCCTTTACCATTATCAATTATGGCTCCAATTGTACTAAAAAATGGACGACCAACCAACATAGGCGTCTCCTTATCAACGGGCACATGTAAGATCAAGAAGTCACACAAGTAGGTTTGAAAACCTATTTGTAGCCTTATGTTTTTCACTTTTCCATAGGCTTTAGCCATGGTATTGTTCGCCATCAACAAAATATCATTAGAAGGACAAGCTCTTCCTAACTCCAAAAGCTTATAAAGTTTGTATGGCATGATACTCACACTAGCCCCAGTATCGGCCAAGGCGTTTATTGCAATGGTTCCATTAACTTTGAGCGGGATAAGGTAATTTCCCGGATCCTCCTTCTTCTTAGGCAAACCTTTTTCCATAACTTTCTCTTCTTCCTCTTCCTCAATCACACTTTTCTTATCAAGCTTCATCTTTTCAACTGAAATTTCATCAAGTAACTTCTATAATGAGCATAGTGTTCCAAAACATGGAGTATGGGTTTCTCATTAAGTAACTCCTTGAATTTTGTGGTGATTTCCTCAACACATTTGGCTTCATCAATGGTTTCTTTGGCTGGTGCTTCTTTTGGTGAGGGTGTTGGGTTAGAAGAATTTTCTCCCTTGAGTAGTGTAGTAGGGTGTGGTAGTGACAATGGTGAGGGTATAAGACCTTTGAATGGTGGGTATTTTTGTTTTAGACGAGAAGCTTTTCCCATCTTGACCATTTCCGTGCTCCCTAAAGTACCATCTTCATTTTCACAAGCCTCTTCCATTTGCTCAATCAAACAATCAACATCCTTATCATCTTGCAATTCCCCAATCTTAAGTTGCATCTCTCCTAAACCAAAATCAAGAAATCACTTTGTTGCTACCAAGAAATTCTTTCCAAACACAACGGAAGGGTCCGTAGTGTCTTCATACTCATCAACAATCAAATCCATAGTAAAAGTGTAACCATGGATGTCAACCTTAACATCCCTTGCTATCCTTCTATTGTACGTATCCACTTCATACTTGCCATCTCCAAACTTCTCATAAAATGCATACGTCACATAGCTTTCACCTTGTCCAATATTACATTCCGCATCCCAAGCTCCAAAACCTTCGATTCCACAAGGCGTAGAATACCTCATACTTGGTTCATCATATTCCCTTAACTTAGCTAGAGTGAAAGTGATCACCCGTGGCTTTTCCGGTTCACATTCCCTAAGTTCAACATCCTTTCCTTTTGCTTGCAATTCCACTTTCTCCATATCAACCACTTTCTCCATTCTTGCCATAACATCTCCAACATCCATCAATTCCATTTCCAAATTGTCCAAATAAGCCGAAACTTCACTAGGCGAATCCATAACTAAAAATAAACTAAACATTCATAAACAACAAATCCAAAACAAACGTTAGGGGTTAGTTAAAAACAAAACTAAACTTAGTCAAATAAGAAAACATAAGTAAACATCTAAAATGATTTAAACGAACTAAATAAACAAATTACTAAACAAATAAAAAGGGAATAAGAAAAAAAAATCGAACAGTAACCGGCGGTTTGGGTGGTTCAAAGTTTACTGAGAGGTTCAACCGCCGCGGTTCAAGATTGAACTGGCGGTTGGTGTTGGTTCAAAGTTTACCGAGAGATTCAGCCGGTCTGGTTCAAACTGAGCCGACCGGTTTGGGTGTTTTTGGCGTTCACAGAGTGTCCCAACCGCGGTGGTTGGTACATTTTTTTATGCAATTTTTTTTTTAGACACACTTTATACTAAAACTAATCAACATAAAATAAAATAAAGATGAGATTAACAAATGAAACTAGAGCATATCAATCAAAAACACTTAACAAATCATCAATCAAAGAAAACCAAACAATCACAAGAAACAAAAATAAAATTAACTCTAAAATTCATGCAAAAACAAGAACAAATTCTATGCTACTATTTACAACTAAACTAACCTAAACTAAGCTAAACTAATCTAAGTCGTCCCCGGCAGCGGCGCCAAAAACTTGATGTGCGTTTACGAACCGGTTATATATTATATCCTAAGTTTCACTCAAATTTTAAATTTATAAACACCTTTTTACCGATTATTAAGAAAAACACATACGAGCAAGTATACTCGTCCGTGTGTAATATGATTTGTAGTAAATAGAGATCGTCCCAAGAGACTACGCGGTTTAAACTTAGCAATTTAAGTAGTAGCAAAAGAAATAGTACTAAAGATTGTCACACTCTAAAGCACCGTAAATAAACAAACAAACAATGATTCCGAATTCAATCAATCAAACGAACAAATACTTGTTTAGGAATAATAAACAATCGTGATAAAATGTTGAACATGTTTAGGTGAAACATAGAAGGCACATACCAATTTTCACAAAGTTTTCTAGTCAATGGGTAATATCAAGAAAATCCATGTTTCTACTAGTTTCACATGTGAGTCATTTCGGCCACTACATCATCCCACTACGCTAGCCCTTTGTGTTATCAAATGTGTGAAAAAGATGATTAGTAACATTAGTTCTTACGAGTCCTTTCAACCCAAATCTCGTGATTAAATATTCCCGAATTCATTTAAAAAAACTTGAATACTTAATAGTTGTCAATTATCAAGTACCAATCCATTTGTGCACCAATTTCTTGGAATTAAACAATATTAGAAACTCTTTCGACCTTTAAATCCAACAATGTTTAATCAACAAGTTTTAGAACATGAATTATATTTAAACAAACTTATGAAAACAATCACTTTTTCTAACCGACTAATCATTCAACATTCACACGAAAGTCTAAATAATTCCCAAACAAGTATCACAAATTATTCCATAACAAGTTTCATCAACAAACATAACATTTCATTCAACATCAAATCGTTCAACATAATAATTAAGTAAAAGAAAGTTACCCAAAGCAAGACTACAATGAGTAAATATAAAGAGTTATAGCACTCCTTAAGGCCTCCAATCGAACAAGGGAATTCTCCGCCTCTTCTAACAAGTATCTCCAACTCTTTTTGGTAAGAATGACAGGAATTATTGAGCTCTTTCGGGTTGTATAAGATATGATCAAGTCCTTATGTTGTAAGGCTTGATTGAGATTTGTCTTGTGTTAAGTTGATATTGATAATGTGTATCAAGTATCTAGTCTTTTGTATTGTGTATGATAATGGGGTGATTAGGGGTCATATTTATGCTTGAAATCATCTCCAAAAATTGTCACAAGCCTTCAATAATCATAAAAGAGAGGAAATGATTGGACTTTAGTCATTATGGTAGTTAAAACCTTGAGTTAATGCAACTCTTCATCTCATAAATATCTCAACCTGCGGTTCAGACTTGAACCTGCGGCTAGGATGACTGCTCAACCTCATGTTGGGCTTTTGAACCTTGGGTTTGAATCTCAGCTTCAACCTTGGGTTTAGAAATTGGTTTGCATGTATATTTCAACCTTTGGTTGGCAATAAACTTCAATCTTTAACACTCTTTTAAGCACCAAATCATGACTCCATCTTTCAGTAAAAATCTTCACAACCTTCTCTTGTACATCGGAAATAATCATAACATGAATCAATATCTTTGTCGACAAGCTTTTCTTGAATATTCTCTTGATCTTTTGGCTTTTCTTCGTCATTCTTCGATATTTCCTTGTACCTAGACCTGAACACATCTTAATACCTTTTAAGTGCAAAATGCTCATAAACATAACTAAATAATATACAAAAATATACAAATAACGTGACTTTATCATAGACAAAATGAGCGTTATCAGTGAGAACCAATGATTTCAGTATAAATATTGCCTGTGATCAGATAGACTCATTAAATGATGCGTGGTTTTGTAACCTTACAACAGGTTTTACCTCTCGAGGGATCTCAAGAGGCTTACAACCCCACCAGGCAGTGTACCTGACCGATGTAGTATAGTGTAGTGGTAAGTACGGGGGATTGATCGTTCTCCACAGGGAATAGTGTTCGTTAGGTATGAAAGACTACTCTAATAGGTCTAAGGGTTGAGGAAGATTCTTTTTGTGTTTTTATAATTTTTTATGAAAGCAAGTAAAATCTCGGGTTTGAAAGAGTGGGCGGAATTAGTTGCTAGTCAACTAACCCAAAATTACTACGGATGCAAATAAAATAAAATAACAAAAATGAAAATGTGGTGAGAAACTTATGTGTAGAGAAATGTGTTTACCTAGATTTCCTTACTCCCTAACTATCTTTTACCGGTTAATTAGTGTGTATTAGTCGCGTGGATGACGGGTGTATTCCTTAATACCATTTGTGGGGTGGCGTACGTACTTCCCCAACTCTACAAGCTCCTACTTCACTCCTTTGTCGAGCCGGCTAGGAAGCTCCTAACATGGGATCACTAGAATTCACTTGTGCATTAAATACAACCATAAAAACCTTTAGTACGCATTTGGTTCATGTTTCTTAAGACGTTCAAGCAAGTTACCGAATAGGAAGTTAGCCAGTTTTCTTAAGCCTAACATAGATAAACAATCATCCAATACAACTAATAACACACTAATAACCAATAATCAATAGCTAGGTTTCATTAGATCTAAGCAAACACAAGATAAATTTAGCCTAACATGTTAATCAAAAGACAAGAATAAGATAAAATCAAACTACACATAGACATATTGAATGATTAATTGATAACTTATCTTCAATGTAACATGGAAGATCTCAAGGCAAAAAGCCTTGAAAAAGAAGCTAAAATCGTCTTAGGGTTTTCTCCAAAAATTCCACACACTAAGTTCTCCACTAATGACAAAAAATTAGAAAACTATATATAGATTTTTGGATCTGACGGCGTCACGTTATGGAGTGTGACGCCGTCACCTCGCCGCTTCTAGGGTTCCCGGATGACCTTCTTGACGCCGTCCCTCTTTAGCTCTTCCAAAATCCATTCTGGCTTATCAAGGCTTGACGCCGTCGAACCTTGAACGTGACGCCGTCCCTCTTTGATTTAAGCCGTGACGCCCTTGATCAAGTTAAAGCGTGACGCCGTCAGAATTCACATGCTATTTTCACTGGCTTATCATGAGTAAATTTCACGTCCAACTTTTCTTGCCAAGGCATGACGCCGTCCAGAGTAAATTGTGACGCCGTCAAAGGTAACTTTTAGCCGATTTTTGAGACTTTGCCGTTTTCTTCACTTTTATGCTCCAAAAACGTCCAAAATGTCTCCTTTTCCAGATTTCTCCTCAAAAGTACCTAAAATGACAAAAGGAACGATTTAGGGCAATATTTGATCAAATAAATACGATTTAAGGCTTAAATGACCCCTTAAAAGCGGTACACTTTTCGCTTCATCAAATACCCTTACACTTGAGATTTGCTTGTCCTCAAGCAAATGCGCTTTTATTCCAATCAAAATACAAGTTAGGGGTCATTTAATGCAAACATAAAAGTAATTACAACAAATAATCGTTCCACTTCAATCATAATAAGCACGGAGATTACATACTAGCACCTCACAAGTAGTGTTTAGATACTCACATCTCTCAAGTGTCATCAAAATAAATCTCATAAATGAAAACGGATGATATCTCTCACTACCTGTCATAGCAAATAGATTACCATAGGCTTGGGAAAGGATCGAAAACCTCCTCCACTAGGCGTAAGCACCAAAGATAAACTATCAAAGAGGGCTTTTAAATGGGTTATAACGTTAGGTGTAGGGAAAAGGAAAACACGGTTTTGTTGGATAAGGGATATTTTACTGGTGGCTAGTTAAAGATCTTGATCAATTACATGTACTATACAATGTTGCTAAGCCATGACTAGACTCGATCTTAAGCTAGAAATGAAATAACAAAAACAAAAACAAAAACATAAAACAAACATAAAATGAAACGGGATGGTAGTCTGTATGTTTTTTTCTATTTTTCTTTTTCTCATTTTTTTTGTATTTTTCTTGATTTTTTCGATTTTTTTTTTTTTTTTTTTTTTTTTTTTTTTTTTTTTTTTTTTTTTTTTTTTTTTTTGCATACACTTTTGCCCTACCATCCAAAATAATACATCATAGGGGCATTGCATTCCCCTTACACTTGAACTTTTACATAACTTTACAAATACTAATCTAATGACTCGAATTAAGATAATCAAAACACTTGGAGTACTTTTAAAATATTTAGCACATATGGGGGTAACAAATGATGTTCATCCCCATTACTCTATTACACTAGTACTTTACCCATGAGTCCCAATCGTCCCAAAACAATATGTACAAGGATATGACTCGACTTAGCAACCATGTAATCAACTAGATAATTAACTTGGGTTTAAACAAATGTTGTAACAATAATGCACTAAAAATGAGTGCATACAAGGTAGGCTAAGGCGATTTGGGTGTACATTTTAGTGGGGTGTAACAAATTCTTCCTTTAAGTAAAATGCTTAAAGGTCGAAACGAAAAGATAGGCTCTGAGGGGTGTATTAGGGGTATCGTGTACTAAAAATGAGTACAACG
This sequence comes from Artemisia tridentata subsp. tridentata, assembly GCA_021014915.2. Classification (NCBI taxonomy): domain Eukaryota; kingdom Viridiplantae; phylum Streptophyta; class Magnoliopsida; order Asterales; family Asteraceae; genus Artemisia; species Artemisia tridentata. The sequence continues at coordinate 170,251,827 of CP139509.1, forward strand.
CAAAGGGTGTGGGAGAATTACTTGACCAATGTAGCCAACGTAATTATAACAAAAACACAGGTGTAAAACAATGGGTTAATCCTAATGCCTCTTATCATGTAGTAAATCTAACTACACGAATGTAGTCTCACTTGTGGCCTTGGAATGGTCCTAACGCAAGTTCTAGAATCTAAGTGCTACCGGTACACACATCATAGCATAAATGCTTTTCCTACCAATTCTAGGGGCGAACCTCACATATTTGGGGGTGGAAAATTTTTTTTAGTGGTACGGTTTTTGTGCTAGTCATATAACTCCTATCCGTGAGACGCTCATTAAGACCAAAGTTTCACTCCTATATGTTGTAAAAAATTTTAAATTTGGCACTAAAATTACCTTAACAAGTATTTCTCTCAGTTTTATTACACATCTACTATTAAACAAACAAAAATCAAGCGCAATTGTATTCTCTAAAATCGTACTTTTACCCCCCCCCCCCCTTACACTTAAGATGAACATTGTCCCCAATGTTCAAATAACAAGATGTAAAAGAAAAAAAAGTAAAGGAATGAAATCAAATACTCCCCTGATTCGTTCGGTGGATAATGAAGTTACACGGTTAGATCTTCCTCCAAGGTAATGTTGAAGCTCCATGACTAATGCATCGCCATAAGCTTGATTCCATAAACATCTCCTTGTCCAAAATAACCTGTTAAACCTGAGAAAACAAACACGAAAACCTGCATAACATCGGCGGGATAAAATCTATATATAAGGATATAATGCTTGTGGAATGATAATTTTGCAGATTCCTGGAGATTATAAGTTGGAGATTTTAATAAAAACTTTTTAAAAACAAAACTTTCAAAAATTTCTGAAAATTAAATCTGACGCCGTCAGGTTATAAACCCTGACGCCGTCAGAAATGACCTGACAAAAATTTTCATTTTAAGTTTCCGGAAAATTTCTGAAAAAACCTTTACCTTACTTCCTGGAATTCCTGCAAAACATCATTATGACTCGATACAAGCATTTGACTCAAACAAATACTAATATGTATGCTAATTTAATATTATTACGATTCATGTTCATTTGTGTTAATAAACCGATTTAGATTTCCCTTACACTTAACTTTTGCAAAATACCTTTATATGTAGTTAAGACGAAGTTAAAAACAACATAAAGCATTTTCACAATTTAGTTTTGAACATGAATCAATAATAATAAAAATTAAACACACATACGGAAAATAAAATCAAACAAACAAATAAATAAACACACAAAGCAAATAAAGCTTGGGTTGCCTCCCAAGAAGCGCTTTTCTTTATTAACGAGTCTTGTAGCTAGACTCAAAGTCACGGGGTCTACGTTTTTCCGTTTTGCTTCTCAATTGCCCCTCTAATCATCCTAACAACCTCCATATCAATTTTGTATTTAGGTCCAAGGTTTAAGCAATCTTTATAATAAAGGCTTCTCTTATTCCAAACATGGTCCATGCCTTTTTCTTTATCCTCTTCATTGATGTCCTCAATCGCACCAATGTTGTCCATGTCGAATCGAGGCACAAAACGAAATTCATTAACCCGATAAGGCATCCTATATGTGATCCTATCTATGTGATTAGAAAACTGAACCGTGCCTTTCAAACGGTCATACCTTAAATTGGATGCTTCGATAAATGGCTTACCTAACACAACGCGAGATAGGCGGCAGTCAACAACACTTGCCATATCTTCTAAAATCATGAAGTTGGTGACAAAGGTAAAGTTCCCAACAAGAATATGTATATCCTTAATCCTTCCAACGAAGTTGCAAACTCCGCCTGGACACTTGGGGTCCATCCTAGGCTCAAGTGGTGTGTTTATGATTTGGCTATAAAGGCCTGAGGACATAACGTTGATTGGGGATTCACAGTCAATGTAAGCATGCTCAACGTATTGGTACCCAATCATACATGGTATCTTCACATTCCCGGGATCACCTCTCTTAATCTTTGGGTCAATTCTAACAAAAGGTGGTCGAGGGTTATCAACTAGGTTGTTATAGTAAGCAATCTCCTCCTTAGTGGGGTATTCATTGAAACAATCATCCAACCTAGGATCTACCTTCACTTCCTCAATTTTCTCAATCAACTTATCAACCGTAAGATTATTACGTTCTAAGTAATTATCTGAGTATATGGCGGTCCCTAAGTTGTTCAAGGCATAATCAAGCTCTATATCAATCATTCTACTGAGCTCCCTGAGCTCACTAATCTCATTCTCAAGTTGGCTACGCAACAAAGCCACTTCGCCAGGTGTAAGGGGTGGATTCGCGTTTTCCATAATGGCAAACTGAATAGTCAATGAAAATCTGTTACGAACAAAAGCACAAAGAAAATAGATAGACTAAAGAATACCTAGAAAAATAAAATAAAAAATCTCACTAGAAAGGAATCTAGTGAGTAGACCTAATAGAAATAACAATTCAACCTAAACAATAACTATTCCCCGGCAGCGGCGCCAAAAACTTGATGCGTGGTTTTGTAACCTTACAACAGGTTTTACCTCTCGAGGGATCTCAAGAGGCTTACAACCCCACCAGGCAGTGTACCTGACCGATGTAGTATAGTGTAGTGGTAAGTACGGGGGATTGATCGTTCTCCACAGGGAATAGTGTTCGTTAGGTATGAAAGACTACTCTAATAGGTCTAAGGGTTGAGGAAGATTCTTTTGTGTTTTTATAATTTTTTATGAAAGCAAGTAAAATCTCGGGTTTGAAAGAGTGGGCGGAATTAGTTGCTAGTCAACTAACCCAAAATTACTACGGATGCAAATAAAATAAAATAACAAAAATGAAAATGTGGTGAGAAACTTATGTGTAGAGAAATGTGTTTACCTAGATTTCCTTACTCCCTAACTATCTTTTACCGGTTAATTAGTGTGTATTAGTCACGTGGATGACGGGTGTATTCCTTAATACCATTTGTGGGGTGGCGTACGTACTTCCCCAACTCTACAAGCTCCTACTTCACTCCTATGTCGAGCCGGCTAGGAAGCTCCTAACATGGGATCACTAGAATTCGCTTGTGCATTAAATACAACCATAAAAACCTTTAGTACGCATTTGGTTCATGTTTCTTAAGACGTTCAAGCAAGTTACCGAATAGGAAGTTAGCCAGTTTTCTTAAGCCTAACATAGATAAACAATCATCCAATACAACTAATAACACACTAATAACCAATAATCAATAGCTAGGTTTCATTAGATCTAAGCAAACACAAGATAAATTTAGCCTAACATGTTAATCAAAAGACAAGAATAAGATAAAATCAAACAACACATAGACATATTGAATGATTAATTGATAACTTATCTTCAATGTAACATGGAAGATCTCAAGGCAAAAAGCCTTGAAAAAGAAGCTAAAATCGTCTTAGGGTTTTCTCCCAAAATTCCACACACCAAGTTCTCCACTAATGACAAAAAATTAGAAAACTATATATAGATTTTTGGATCTGACGGCGTCACGTTATGGAGTGTGACGCCGTCACCTCGCCGCTTCTAGGGTTCCCGGATGACCTTCTTGACGCCGTCCCTCTTTAGCTCTTCCAAAATCCATTCTGGCTTATCAAGGCTTGACGCCGTCGAACCTTGAACGTGACGCCGTCCCTCTTTGATTTAAGCCGTGACGCCCTTGATCAAGTTAAAGCGTGACGCCGTCAGAATTCACATGCTATTTTCACTGGCTTATCATGAGTAAATTTCACGTCCAACTTTTCTTGCCAAGGCATGACGCCGTCCAGAGTAAATTGTGACGCCGTCAAAGGTAACTTTTAGCCGATTTTTGAGACTTTGCCGTTTTCTTCACTTTTATGCTCCAAAAACGTCCAAAATGTCTCCTTTTCCAGATTTCTCCTCAAAAGTACCTAAAATGACAAAAGGAACGATTTAGGGCAATATTTGATCAAATAAATACGATTTAAGGCTTAAATGACCCTTAAAAGCGGTACACTTTTCGCTTCATCACCTGTGATCAGATAGACTCATTAAAAGATCCTTCTTGACAGGTTTCCAGCTCGTGGCAGATGTTACCTCTAACACAAATGTATTAGATTCACTTTTGCTCGCTATTCTCTAAACCTGATGTCCTTAGACTAACATACTAACAAATGATAGAATGGTAAAGAGCGAGTTAGCTCAGTTACTATCTGACTAACTAAAGACCATCAATTCATGTTCAGTATAGGTTGATTTCAAGAAAAAGATTTTAAAAAAACCGCCCAACTCAGGCGTTAACCCTTGTCAAGTGATCCCCAAACCTTTTCTATCATGAATTAGTTACACCAGCATTAAGCAACAGCATAACATTTAACAAGCCACATTTGCTTCTCACACAGCATCAATACCAAGCATACTGCTTGCTTATCCTGCAAATGTTAATCTAAAACCAAGAAAACACAAACCAGAGCAATTCCTTCAAAACAGTATTAATTTTGACTAACAGTTTTAACTTAGCAGTACTAGTTTGCACTAGCAGTATTAACTCAACAGTCTAGAAGTATTAACGTCTAACAGTACTAATCCTTTACAAAACTTCACAAAGGCACAAAGAGATTAAAACTTTATGGATTTAGCATTCCAATACTTGCAACCAAGTACTGAAACCTTCCAACATCAAGACCTTTTGTAAGTAAATCTGCAAAATTGTTATCTGTGTGTATTTTAACAACTTGAATTAACTTTTTTTCATTGCATTCTCTTATAAAATAATGTCTAATCTCTATGTGTTTTGTTTTAGAATGTAAAACAGGATTTCTAATAATACATATAGTACTATTATTGTCAATGAAAATCATGGTGTGCATAAAATTATACCCATAGTCCAACATTTGATTCTGAATCTAGAGTACTTGTCCACAACAACTAGAAGCATCCACATATTCAGCTTTAGTTGTAGAATTGAAATTCATAATGGCCATAGCGTGTTCTGAATGCTGTCTTTGGGATATCTACCTCCCGAACCCTAAACTGATGGTAACCCGATCTCAAGTCGATCTTGGAGTAATAACTGGAACCTTGCAACTGATCAAAAAAATCATCGATCTTGGGAAGTGGATAACGATTTTTCACCGTCAATTTATTTAGCTCTCGATAATCAATGCACATTCTGAAAGATCCATCTTTCTTCTTTACAAACAAAACTGGTGTTCCCCAAGGCGAGGAACTTGGCCTAATGAATCCTTTATCCAAGAGCTCTTGCAATTGGTTCGACAACTCTTCCATTTCTAAAGGTGCAAGTTGATAAGGTGCTCGGGCAACTGGTGCGGTTCCTGGCACTAAGTCATTCTAAAATTCGACTTGGCGAGTAGGTGGAAGTCCTGGTAAGTCTTCTGGAAAATCTTTAACTGTTGGCACATCCTCAAGTCGCTTCTCCTCCGACTTCTTTTCTGTGATATGAGCCAAGAATGCATAACAACCCTTCTTTATGTATTCCTCTGTTTTAATGCACGAGATGATGCTGAGTCTAGTCCCACTGCGTTCTCCGCGAACGACCAATGTTTCGCCATCATAAGGAAGATGAACAACTTTTTCATCACAGATGATCCTGGCATGATGTTGAGATAACCAATCCATTCCGATGACAATGTCGAAACTTCCAAGTTCTACTGGCATGAGATCTATATTGAACGGGTGATTGAGAAAATTGAGAGTGCAACCACGAATGATCGTGTCGGTGCCAACTAAACTACCATTAGCTAGTTCAATGTGATATGGAATGTCTAATGTGGTTGGTTCAATGTTGAGTAATGGTGCAAATGCAGTAGAAAAAAAACTTCTATCGGCTCCTGAATCAAATAGTATGGATGCATAACAATTATTAATGAGGAACGTACCCGTAATGACATTCGGGTCCTCCCTGACATCTTCTCCTCCAAGGACATAAGCTCTTCCTCTAGCTGTTCCACTGATGAACTCAAATAAGTACATTTTATTACTATCATTTATCCTATTAAATTGACTTGTTTTACTATATTATGTATGAGGATTGATACTTAATCGTTTACTTTTGTAATTCTCAGGTAAAAACAAGCATTTGGTGAAACTTAGCGATTTTGGACTAATAATGGAGCAAAACATGCATAAAGTAAAGAGTCTACTGAAATGAAGAAGATCAAGACTAATCTGCTCCAGATGCGCCGCATCTCACTCATGACATGCGCCGCATCTCTATCAAGATATCACCAGATACGATCCAAGATACAAGAGGACATGCGCCGCATCTAATCATGGAGTTACGCCGCATCTTCTGGCGGTGTATGAATATTCCTGAATATTATAATCTTGGACCCCACGCGAAGTTAAGTACATGCGCCGCATCTACTCCTTAGATGCGCCGCATCTTCCCTCAGACAGAAACTATAAATACCCCAAGACCAGACGAATTTCGTACGCATTATATTAGATTCGAAGACCGAACAGGAGAAACCTAGGACGAATTCAGTCAAGGAGGCAGCACAAGACACACCCAAATCAAAGATACAAGAGCTGTAAGAAGGTGCTGCATGTGTTTAATTCATTAAGTAGTTTTGTTTTATTGTGTTAGCAAACTTTAATTCATCAGGATTGGTGGCTTGTGTAATGTGACAACGAAAGATTGCACTCCCTTTAATACTTGCTTTCCCATCAATTAAAGTTTATATGTTGATGTCTTTGGTTACTACTTATTAGTGCATTGATAACCTCTGTGTCTATTAGTGGCTTGCGGGCATTTGACTGCGGGACATAATGTGGCTCCCACGGTTATTACTAAATTGATCACTTAGGAATAACTTTTAGACATAAGTAATCATTAAGGGTTTACTCGCCGATAAGATTAGGACCAACGAGAAAGGGTTAACTACATACACTTCATATAAGGCTATCAATAAAACAAGTGACAATCTACTTAATTATAAGGACCGCCCTCTTATTGTCTCGAGTATTTATCTGTGTACGTGTGTGCTACTTGCTGATTCGTGCCTATTGGTTTATTTTATTATTTAATTGCAAACAAATCGTGCCAGTCTCTCAGGCTGAAACCCCCTAGCGTTAGGATATTAAAATACTGATTAGAATAACGAGATAATACGTTCCACTCCTAGTGATCGACACTCTACTTACCATTATATTCATACTGACCGGGTACACTGCTCGTTAAGTGTGTGTGTTATTGATAAGTCGGCTAAATATAAATTTAAAACTTGAGTAGGCATTAAAACTGCTAAAACTATACTACGACACGCATACGCATCAAGTTTTTGGCGCCGCTGCCGGGGAGTGAATTGTTATTATCTGTTAATTTGATTAATATTTTAATTAGGTTTTTCTTTTTATTAGATTAATTGCATCATTGTACTATTTTGCATATTTGTTGTATTGTGTGTTAATTGTTTTCTTTTATTTTTGTGTGTTTTATTTTCGTTGTGTGTTTTTATTTGTTTTTATTTTTCGTGTTTTCTGTTCTGCTATCGTTGTACTGTGCTAAATCAAACGATACGGCGCATCTGATCTCTCAGATACGGCGTATTGCGTTTAATTTTTAAAAAAATACAACGCGTTTAATTAATTCGATACGACGCATCTTTTCCCCAAGATACGGCGTATCTGTTTTTAATAAGAATTTTTTTTTCTAAGCGATAAAGTAATACGACGCATCTGCTTTAGCAGATACGGCGTATCTGTTTTTGATAAAAAATTTTTTTTTCTAAACGTTAACGCCATACGACGCATCTGCTTTCGTAGATACGGCGTATCTATTATTTTAATTAAAAACAGTTTGCGAATTATTAAACGGATACGGCGCATCTTTCTGAATCAAAAATCGATATTTATTTTTAAACGTAACGAAAATACGGCGCATTAACTTTCGTTAATACGACGCATTTAATTTTAATTAGATAAGCTGATTTTTGATTAATTAATTCGATACGGCGCATTCTTAAATTCTAAAGCGGCGTATCTATTTTCTGAATAAAGTCTGATTAAATTTTAACGTATTAAGATACGGCGTATCCAACTCTTTGGATACGGCGCATCGTCTGCAGATATCAGCTATTTGTATTCATATATCCGTTTCTATATTCATTAATTTCTCTTCTAGCGAACAAATCCTACTGATGATTTTACCTTGGATGACAGATTTTGCTATGGAAGACATGTCAGTTAACGGATATCTTGCTAAGGAATGCTTGTTTTCAGATTCATTCAATGTGCTCATGATCGATGCAGATTTATTCTCTTGGGAGACTCCTCTTGAAGCTACTTTTAAGGAATTCATGCGTTTATGCAACATTAATGAAGAGGTGTTCTCTTATGATGTATTTGTGAGATACACTGGAGAAGAATTGTCGCTCTTATGGCCTATCATTGAAGCCGAAGGATTGAACTGGACTACTATCGAAGAAGATGATGGGAAATTCTATCTTGCATACATGGACTCAAACAACAACAGCTGTGGTGGAGGCAATACCCAAAACTCTTACATGCCTTATTCAGAACAGTACTGGGGATTAAATGAGAACTATCTGGATAATGACATGAATTATGCTTTGGCGGAGTTACTATTTCATGGCAGATTGGTAAGATTGATAGACCTCTCCCTCAATGATTGGCTAGAACTCAAATATGGTAGTCCGGAATTTGCCCCTACAAATGAAGTCAAGCAGATTATGACTTCATGGTTGACTCGGAGTTTTAAGAAGCAATTTAACGAGTTCATGGAGATAAAGAAGAATATGATTGGGAAGGCTTGCTTTGACGTTAACCATGACCCTAACGATGTCGATTTTTCAGAATGGTTGGCTAGTAAGTTTAATAACCATAAGAGCATGGATCGAGCTACTAAGGATGCATTATGGGTATATTGGATGAGAGGAGAAGACGAAGAAGTAGAAAGCAATTATGGGTCGTCACTTCATGATTCAACAATCAATGAGGGCATTGAAGAACTTTTCAGAATTGACATTGATGTGTTCGATTATGAGACACCCTTGTGCAAGCAGTTCAAGGAATTTAACTACCTTCTTCAAGTCGACGAAGATGTGCTTACTGGAGATCTACCAGGGTTCAAGACGTATGACGATTTCAAAAACACCTGGTACTATGAATGGAATGACCAAGTACCATGGGTTTGGGATAAACCATGGGAATTTGCGCACATTAATCACACTTGTACACCCTTCGTTTTCAAGGACGGGAGTAGTGTTTGGCCGACCTGTGATTATAAGAGTGACGGAACCTGTAATGGGGGAAGTATAACTGGGATGAAACGGGTTGGAAACGATGTAACCTTTGAAGATTATGAATGGTACGATAATGTTGAAGACTGCCCACAAAAAGCGGAGGCTTTACAAGAAAAAGGGAGAATTGAACGCTTGAAAGGACTTAAGGGGACATCGGATACTACTTTCTGGGAATGGGTGCATAAACAGTTTGATGATTTCACAAAGCTTAGTCGTCAGTTACAATATGATTTGGAAAGAGAATGGGAGGCGATTCAAGACGATTATAATAATGAGTCGTTGATTGAAGAACTAGATGATTATTTGATTAAGGATCCTTATTTTAAGTTTGTTGATAAAGACGAGGAAGAGTTCACCAAAAGAAAGTGTCAACTACTTGGGATTCCTTACAATGAGCCACCCATGATTATTTCTGAAAAATTTAAAATCATCAAATATTCTTTGGGTCCTGATGAAGAATATACTGCGGTGAAGACAAAGAGTTATACTAGATTAAGTCGAACGGAAGAAAACGTCGCAGAGATATACGGGAAAATCTTTCGGATGAAGGAAGAAGGATGGACCGTGACAAGGACTTATTGCTGAGCTGAACGTGAGTCTAACTTGAAGACTCTGGAATAAAGACAAGTGCTTACCGGGAGACAACCCGGATTTATGTTTTAATTATTCTATTTTCTGTGTCGAGTCAGTCAGGCCCGCATGAGGATACGGCGCATCTCCATCCTGAGATGCGACGCATCTCCTGCAATGGTCATATCTTATTTTATTTCTCTGCATTTTTATTTCCGACTTTAAAACTCTTTATCAGTTTATTTTAATGCGGCGCATCCCTGGTTAAGGATGCGGCGCATCTTTATTCTGATCCGTATTAATTCCAGGCTCGATACGGCGTATCTTCTTCCATAAGATACGGCGCATCGACTGACCTGATGATTTTCAGTTTTAATTTTTAAGTTTTATTTTTATCTAACTACTAATGTATTATGCAAGTTTGAACCTTTCTTATCTTAGGTGTGTTTTAAAGTGTTGGTGGTATTATAGTTTCCTGGATTTCCTGTGGATACATCAAGTATGAAGCTTTAACGTTCTAATCCACAAGAAGTTGATTTTTGCTCTTATACAAATGGAGGATCATACCGAGCAAATCTCAGGGGAGTTTTTCTGTTCTAATTCTTTTATTTTCCAGTTTTTAACCTTTTATACAAACAATGAGGACGTTGTTTAACTTAAGTGGGGGGATTGGAGAATTAGAACACTTAACATTTACTTGTCCTAAACTTTTTCAAAAATTATGCTTAAAATGTGCTTAATATATCAAACTTAAAATTTTTTTTAGCATGTTTTTGTTTAAGATCTAAGTTGCATAACTGCACACATGACGTTATTTTCAAAAATTGTGATTTTCCAAAATTCACAAATCTATGAGTGTGCCGGTGACTTGTAAACTTTAGAACTTGGCTTGTATACTATTCGAGACCACCATAATGAGTATTATTTATATAATTGGAATGACTTGTCTAAATTGGTAAAATTCTAGGATTACACCCAAATGTTTATTATGTTATGTGTTATTAACTAACTACACTGTTTAGTTAACCCCCGTATAAACCCTTTTGTTACTCTCATTTTTAGAGTAAGATACCCCTAGAAAAACACTCAGAGCCATTCCTTTCGTTTCTTACACCTATGTTTAAAATGTTTCGTTACACCCTTACACCTTAGCCTACCCCTGTAGATTAGAATCCGTGGTTGGTTAATTGCTATAGGCAAAGTGTGTTTCCTTACATTACCTGTGTTCGCGTGCGTAATTCATTATCTTTGGTTAGGTCGGGAAATTGCACAATGCAATTGGAGTGAAAGTAAATATTGTATATCTTTGAGTTTATTTTTCGTGTGTTTACTACTTTCACTATTACCATTATTTCTGAAGTTATGAAAAGTATGGAAAAATTATCCGAAAAGAAAGTTGTAGTGATGTGGTGAAATTTTACACATCTATGTTTCAAGTTTAATAAAAAAAAAAAAAAAAAAAAAAAAAAAAAAAAAAAAAAAAAAATCGAAAAAATAAGAAAAGAAAAAGAAAGAAAGAAAAGTTGGAAGTTAGTTTTAACCAACTTATGTAAAGTTATGTAAGTGGTCGATATCACCACTATTTGTTGTACTATATCTATGGATTGAATGGGAATTGGCAGTTACGGGAACGCCAATTAAGGTTTATTCTTTGATTAAGATCTTGTTGAGTATAATTCGTGTCTACCTAAAGCGTGTGTTTCAAGTGTTAAAGCGTGAGTTATTCGATGATATGAGTCTTATTCATGGGATGGTTGGGATAGTGATTAACCACACTTAGGATTTTAATTTATTTGTTTTGTTTATTTTTATTTTTACACCAATTCATATCCCAAATATTATCCATGCCCTTCATTATTCTTTATCCAACCAAACCTTTGATTTATTGAGATTAGGGATTTGAGCAATCTTAAGTATCGTAGTCGTGGATTCGGCTATGTATTTATGATTTTTTCGCCCTTTTTGATATATTATTATTGGTGAAGTTTGGACCTATCTTTATCCTATTCGAGTTAAGGATTTGAGCAATTGCAAGTATCGTGTTCGTGGATTCGATCATGTATTTGTGATTTTGTCGCCTTTTCTGGAATATGAGATCGATAGTGAATAAGAATAATTAACCCTTAAGCCTAAAAACCTTTTTTTACCGCTTTAGACTTGTTATTCCTTAGCTTTAGTGGTGGAGATGTGTATACTTGCCAAGCTTATGATAGAATATTCGTCACGACTGGACAGTTAAACGATTAGATTTGCTTTTATCAAATTATTTTATTTTACTTCTAATTCGTTAAGTGTTTAGTTGTGTGATTATGAAATAAACGAATACATGCTTAAATATAAAAATAAATCCTAACATCTTTTAGGATACATTTTCATAAAAGAAATTCTAAGGTTTACTTGGGGACAAGTAAAGTTCAAGTGGGGGGATATTTGATGAACTCAAATAAGTACATTTTATTACTATCATTTATCCTGTTAAATTGACTTGTTTTACTATATTATGTATGAGGATTGATACTTAATCGTTTACTTTTGTAATTCTCAGGTAAAAACAAGCATTTGGTGAAACTTAGCGATTTTGGACTAATAATGGAGCAAAACATGCATAAAGTAAAGAGTCTACTGAAATGAAGAAGATCAAGACTAATCTGCTCCAGATGCGCCGCATCTCACTCATGACATGCGCCGCATCTCTATCAAGATATCACCAGATACGATCCAAGATACAAGAGGACATGCGCCGCATCTAATCATGGAGTTACGCCGCATCTTCTGGCGGTGTACGAATATTCCTGAATATTATAATCTTGGACCCCACGCGAAGTTAAGTACATGCGCCGCATCTACTCCTTAGATGCGCCGCATCTTCCCTCAGACAGAAACTATAAATACCCCAAGACCAGACGAATTTCGTACGCATTATATTATATTCGAAGACCGAACAGGAGAAACCTAGGATGAATTCAGTCAAGGAGGCAGCACAAGACACACCCAAATCAAAGATACAAGAGCTGTAAGAAGGTGCTGCATGTGTTTAATTCATTAAGTAGTTTTGTTTTATTGTGTTAGCAAACTTTAATTCATCAGGATTGGTGGCTTGTGTAATGTGACAACGAAAGATTGCACTCCCTTTAATACTTGCTTTCCCATCAATTAAAGTTTATATGTTGATGTCTTTGGTTACTACTTATTAGTGCATTGATAACCTCTGTGTCTATTAGTGGCTTGCGGGCATTTGACTGCGGGACATAATGTGGCTCCCACGGTTATTACTAAATTGATCACTTAGGAATAACTTTTAGACATAAGTAATCATTAAGGGTTTACTCGCTGATAAGATTAGGACCAACGAGAAAGGGTTAACTACATACACTTCATATAAGGCTATCAATAAAACAAGTGAAAATCTACTTAATTATAAGGACAACCCTCTTATTGTCTCGAGTATTTATCTGTGTACGTGTGTGCTACTTGCTGATTCGTGCCTATTGGTTTATTTTATTATTTAATTGCAAACAAATCGTGCCAGTCTCTCAGGCTGAAACCCCCTTGCGTTAGGATATTAAAATACTGATTAGAATAACGAGATAATACGTTCCACTCCTAGTGATCGACACTCTACTTACCATTATATTCATACTGACCGGGTACACTGCTCGTTAAGTGTGTGTGTTATTGATAAGTCGGCTAAATATAAATTTAAAACTTGAGTAGGCATTAAAACTGCTAAAACTATACTACGACACGCATACGCATCATCCACCTTGGTTATTATTTCCCTGATTCTTTCCTTTTGGACATTCATTCTTGAAGTGTCCAACTTCTCCACAACCAAAGCATGTTACTGGGGGCTTCTGATTATCAACCACAATCGGAGCTTTGCAATCCCTGGTCGAATGACCAACTTTCTTATAGTTCCCACACGGATTCGGAAAATTTCCAGGATTATGATGGGTTTGACATTTGTTGCACTTGGGTAAAGTACCATTGTAACCTCTTTTCTCAGCTTGACCTGCAACATAGGCTTTTGCAGTTTCCTGTCTCTTGGGTGGTGGTTGAGTAACATTGCTACTCTGGTTGTTGTCCCAATTTCTTTTGTTGTTGTTGTTATTGGAATTGCTTCGGTTGCTGTTATAGTTGTTGTTGTTTCGGTAGTCGTTGTTGGAGTTACGGTTGTTGTAGTTACGGTTACTGTTGGTGTTGTTGTTGTTGTTTGAAGTAGTTTCTTTCTTCACTATCTGAGCCATGAGTTTTTGAGACATTCCGATTGCCTCATCCAACGTTTGTGGGTCAAATGAAATCACATCACCACGGATGTTGTGAGGTAATCCTCCAATGAAATTCTCTAATAGCTTCTCAGTGTCCGGAACCATCGTCGGACATAACGCTGCCAATTCCTGAAATCTCCTGATATATGCCTCAATATCATTACCTGCTGTCACTAGCTCATAAAACTCTGTTTCCATCTTTTTCACTTCTGTTCGTGGGCAAAACTTCTTTGTCAGCAACTTCTTGAATTCGTCCCATGTAAGCTTGTAAGCATTCTCCATTCCCATGGGCTTTGCATACCAATTCCACCATGACATAGCTTCCCCAACGAGTGTACTAGTAGCAAACTTAACTTTGCTGTCCTCCGGACAGTTGCATAGAAGGAATACTTATTCTGTCTTTTCAAACCATCGGATCATGGCAGTGGGTTCTTCATTGCCTTTGAATTTTTTTCCGGATCACCACTCTTGAAATCTTTGTACGTACATTTACGACCATTTGTACCATTGGCATTTGTTCCTGCTGCTTCCGCGGTTTCTGCCCGAGAAGCGGCTTCAGCAGCAGCTGCAGCTACGGCAGCTCTTTCTGTAACCAATGCTCCTCTATACTGTCGGCAACAAGCTTTCTGACTTCAGCTGGTGTCATAGCAGTAGTGGCTCTTTTGGGTGGCATAATTCTTCACAATCATAAAAGATAACAACAATGAGAATCCACAGTAGAAAACGATCATCATACACAATATATACAATCACAACATGTATATACATCCACAACACGTATAAATAAAACCACAGCATGTATAAATACAATGAAACCACAACGAAACATCATAAATATAATCATAGCGCACATGAATAAAATACATGAAAATTTCGGTTACGCAGACCGATATCATAAAATAGCACTATGAAAATCCTGCATAGTAGAGTCACACTTGATATATTTGTTTGTATTACAAGCAAAAGACAACAAGTACTAACTATGTCCCACACCCCGGGACTAGGATAATAATGTACAAGCTACATGATAACAGTCTAACACTAGGCAACTCCTCTGGGTGCTCCATCTAGCCTGCGGAAAATCCTCTGAAGATCCCTAGACATAGCAACAGCGATCTCCTCTAGGTGCTGAACTCGAAGCTGGAGATCAGTCTCCCTAGTCTCTGATGCAGACATCCTAGCCTGAACTGAAGATAACTCACCGGCCTGGCGATGATGGTCATCCTGGGACATCTGTGCCATGTCGAACAACTCAGGCATCTCCTGCCTCAGCTGTGTGATATGCTCTGAACTCACTAACTGACGAGCCTCTAAACCCTGGTGTGACACATCGATGGCAACCCTGCCCTGGATCAATCCCTCGACCTCCTCCTTAATAGCCTCAATACGGCTCACTGGAGTCTCATCTAAATGAGCTAATGCCCTGTCAATCTCTCCCTGAAGCTGATCTAGTCGCGAGTCAAATGTAGCAGCAGTAAGCAGTCTATCAGCAGCAGCCCTCGAGCTCTCACCAACCTCGAATCTGCAGGGTGGTGCTGTCTCTGTGGCATCTGAAGTATCTGGTGATGGAATATCAAGACGTGTCCGCTTCTTGAGCGGCAGGTCTGACATAGGAGTAGGATCCCTGCGTTCACCCCAGAGATGAACTGGTGTTGATAGGGATGGCAATGGTGGAGACAATGATGATAAGGATGGTAAGGGTGATAATGGTGATGGTGTACTGAATGCCACACTCCTCCTCGCTGTCAAGCGACGATGGAGTGGATGAGATGAAGTAAGTGATGATGGTGGTGGTAGGGATACAAATACAGCTGGTGACCTGACAGTGAGATGATGAACCCGCTTAGCAGCGGTGCACTTCATGCGCAGCCCACCTGGATATGTACGGTAAACTCGACCATAGGGTACAAACTCTCCTGGCTGGATAACTAGAACAACTCTGGGACCATGACGAATCACAGGTGACAGTGGTGGGGTAGGAATGACTTCCCCCTCCTCAAAGGGTTCTGTCTCAGCCTTTGACATCACAGGTGAAGACTGTGGAGTAGGCTCCACTGATGACAAAATGATAGTGGGTAGTTGGGATGATGTAACCGACTCTAGCATGATGGAGGGTAGTGAGGAAGTAACGTCTGACTCAGAGTCCGATGAGATAATAATAGGGTGTGAATCCGAAGACATCACTAAGACAACAGATGTGAAATAAAAGTAAATAAACATTTACACAATGTGAGTTATGATGAAATGATATATGTATGAAATCGCAATCACTACATGTGATATAATGAATATGCACTTATGCTACGATGATGAGATGCTATGATGGTGCAGTTATAGTCTAGGATATAATGGACAACCTAGTTCGCTATAACCTTTGCTCTGGTACCAATCTGTCACACCCCCAAATTTCGTGACTTGCAGCGGAATGAGTCATTCAGGGGCACGACTGGTCATAGCACCAAAGTTGCAGTTATATTGAACGACCTAAAGTGTCATTTAGAAAATACATCGTTTGATTATTTAAAAACATTCAGAGTTACAAAGCTAGGTCCCAAAAGGTGAAACAAGTTTTCATAAAACAAGTTCACACAATTCAAACGATGGATAAGTGCATAAAATATAAAGTGAGACGCGTCGACTCCACGACTTCATGATGTCCATATGCAAGCCAACATGCGATACCTTAATTACCTGAAAATACATTGCTAAAAATGGTCAACAAAAATGTTGGTGAGATCATAGGTATATGTAAATGAAATGTTGTACGGATACCACAAGTATAAAGTGTATGACAAAACCTTGCCACATAAAAATGATACATTATCTCTAAGCTCATGACTCCGAAGCTAGACTGAATGAAATGCCCCAACCGAGTGTTTGCCAATCACTCTAATATGACAGAAATGAAATGCGTTCGTTTGACCAGTTGGTGCTACCAACCCGAACGGAGGAGTCACCCTCAATAGATCTATTCACTCACTCTCGCTTGCTAACAATTAACGGTTCATGATAATAAAAGAGGACTTTAATCTGGGCAATGATGTAACTTAAGCAATGTAATGAGTTTGTATACTTTGGTCCGCATATGAAAATGGTGCAATGTATTCTCCCCTGAGAGTTTAGAAATCAATAAACAATTTAAAACAGGGCTATGAAAACTCACCTGATATGATATATAGCAACAATGACAATGATGGATATGATGAAATAAAGCTCGGTCTCTAACCGCGACCTATTATGAATGATGTGATTCAATGTAAGCAATGATACAATGCAACACATGCAAATACGTATGTTAACGATACCACTTGTTAGTTTTGAAAATAAAGTTTATCGACGAAAAATACACTTTTGACGTCTCGTTAAGTTATAAACTACTTTTCGAATAAATATGTTGAAACGGTACTCCACGATCCTCGTTTGGTGTTCTATCGGCAAAATGTAGCGTTTCCATCGCAATTTAATATTTTCCTTAACTTGTGAAAATATACCCAAAATGGCTTCGTGAAACTAGTCGCGAAATATTGCACGTTAAGTGTTAGTTGATCAAACTCGACGTTTTGAAAACCTTGTAACAATGTATAAATGTTGTTTCATTTAACTTTTAATTGTACACGCCTCGATCAATTAGAAAATCGGCTAACAATGTTATGTTCCACAAAAACACTAATTTTTATACTTAAAACACTTTCTATTAGTGGGCTGTCAAAATGAACATGGTACGTCGGGCTTCAAACGTGAATAACTCGGCCGTTACAAGCTCGTTTTCTACGTTCTTTACATCCACGGCTTCGTATAAACATGAAATAACATAATCTCAGTAGGTCGGGTCATCTAGATCACGTCTAACGCCTCGTTTTGTCCTTTGAATCTCAGCGATCAGCAACTAAATTTTCAGAAAATTAGTTTTCGTCGTCTAACTTTGAAAAATCATATCTCCTTCATTATAAGTCAGTTTTTAGTGATTCTTGCGGCCACGGTTTCGTTTTTGAAAGAAATTTCTGAATATGAAGGCCAAAATATACCAAAAGTTACTGAGTTTTCCAGTTTACACGTTTTTGGACAGTAGCTATTTTAGATTGTTAAAAACTCATTTCCTTGGTTCTAAACTTGATCATACTAACTCAAATCAACTCCACAAGTTCGCAAATCCTACCATACACCTTCTTAGGGTGTCATGGGGTCCTAAACATCACCAACCTTGGTGGATTTCATGAGATCATTAGTGAAACTTATAGATCTAGTGATTAAGATAGTTTATGTTCAAAAGTGGTATGTAAAACATAGATAACTTGCATAGATAATTAATATAACTTGAAAATACATAAACATATGAATCAAATGAAAGTATAAGATGATCAAAATGTGTTCTTGAAACTTACTTGATGATTTGATGAGTTTTGGTAAGAAATGAGTAATAAACTTGAGATTTAATCACAAAATCATAACTAGGAAGGTAAATTGAGTGTGATTATGACTTGAACTTGAAAAATTTATGGATTATGGTGGTGTTCTTGGTCTTGGCCGAACCTAGGAGATGGGATGGGAGGGTTTGGATCTTTTTTTAGCTACTTGGTTTATGTGCTATGTGTTAGT
Organism: Artemisia tridentata subsp. tridentata; assembly: GCA_021014915.2. NCBI lineage: Eukaryota > Viridiplantae > Streptophyta > Magnoliopsida > Asterales > Asteraceae > Artemisia > Artemisia tridentata. The sequence continues at coordinate 170,270,503 of CP139509.1, forward strand.
GTTAGTGGAGTTGGAATTAAATCACCAAAAATTCATTTAATGCATGTACTTAGCAATCAAGTGTTGGAAGAATTAGGGGTGATGAGGGGGGGGCGGCACATGTGGGTAAAATGAAGAAGATTTGATGTTAATTAAAGCTTGTGTCTCCCATTTATTTAAGTTTAGCTAGTTTAGTGTATACATTGAGTGTTATCTGGTACCGAGAAATAACACCGGGTAAAGTAATAATATAATCTCTATATCATTATAATTAGCTTGAAAATGTATTAGGATCATTGTCGGGAGTATTGGGTATAATGTTAGTAGAAATGACTGAGTGGTAACGTTAATTAAACAATTAAGCATACGTTAATGAAAATCACACAAACCCATGCATGAACTGATATGGTAATGATGTTACTGATGATATGCAGACTACTCTAGTCTGTATGATGTGCTTTTACTAATGATGCATTAATACGCAGCTAAACCTAACTGGTTACGCGCATTTGAATACCCGTAAACCAAGTTTACGACATGATGAATGATGCCCATGAATAGTGATTTCCCTCCAGGAATGAATAGTGTCATGTGAATAGTAAAATTTTTTACGACTTCTCAAAGTCTCAAACTGACTTCAAAAATGATGAATAGTGAAATGATGAATAGTGATCAATAAATAGTGATTGATGAATAGTAACTCATGAATAGTAAATTGTCGAGGTTTGTAAAATGACTTGAAATTATGAGTTGTGACATCTATTAAGTTTTCTAGGATCTACAAGCCGTAATTCATGCAATAAATACAACGAGAAAAACCAATAGTGCACTCTACGGTTATGTTTCTAAGACGTTCAAGCTAGTTACATATAAGAGGTCAGCCAGTTTTCTTAGCCTAACGCGAGGCAATCAACTAAACAAGAGACGACAAATCAATTATCGACAACTAGGTTTCATTAGATCTAAGCAAACACAAATAAATCTAAGCTAGCATGTTAAAGAGAAGAGAAGATAAACAAGTAATCAAACAACACATAGACATATTGAATGATTAAATGGATAACTTATATTCAATAAAACATATGTTTTGGGGGTTGTAGAACCCTTACAAAAGCTGCTAAATTCGTCCACAAAACCCTACTCCAAGATATTACACAAATTAATTTAAACATACGAAAGTATATATAGATTTACAACTCTGACGGCGTCAGCTTAAAGGTCCTGACGCCGTCAGCTCGCCATCATTAGGGTTTTGTCTTATGCAAGTCGTCGTTATGACGGCATCACCTTGTATCCTCTGACACCATCACGTTATGTCTGACGCCATCCTTTAGTAAGTGTCTGGGCCGCCTCTTGTTAGCTTAACACGTGACTCTCATCTTCAAATAACTCCTGACGCCGTCAGGTTTTAGGTCTTCAGAATTCATCTGAGGCGTCTATTGTTAATCTGGAGCCAAAAATCCATCTTTAGCAATAACTGACGGCGTCACGTTGTAGCGTGTGACACCGTTAGATCTCCATATCTGACAGAATTTCGCGGCTTCGTCATTTTCTTCACTTTTTCGTCTAAATACGCCCAAAAAGTGCCAATTTCCATATTTTCCGTCCCAAGTACCTAAAATGCAAAAATAAACGATTTGAGGCAATATTGGATCATATTAATACGATTTTGGGCTTAAATGACCCCTTAAAAAGGTACCAAATAAATCCTTATCAAATATCCCTACACTTGGGATTTGCTTATCCTCAAACAAATATGCTTTTATCCTAATCAATTTACAAGTTAGGGGTCATTTAATATTAATATAAAGGTAATTACAACATACAATCGTTCCACGTTAGTCGAAACAAGCACGGAAGTTATATACTAGCACCTCACATAAAGTGTTTGGATCCTCACATCTCTCGGGTGTATAAAGTCATATATCATATGGAAACAGGAAAATAAAACACTCACTACCTGTCATAGCATATATATTACCATAGGCTTGAGAACGGATCAAACCTCCACCACTTTGGCTTAAGCACCTAGGATAAACTATCAAAGAGGTATTTTCAAGGGTTGTAACGTTAGGTGTAAGGGTATGGAAAAACACGGTGTTGTTGGATAAGGGAAAATTTATTGGTGGCAAGTCAATTATCTTAGTTAATTACATGTACAATGAGGCGTTGCTAAGCCAAGACTCGAATCGACTCGCTAACTACTAACTCTTTTTGTATTTATCTTGACACTATTTTGACTTAAAACAAATATAACAGAAAAGGGATGGTAGTCCGTATGTTTTTTTCTACTTTTTTTTTTCTTTTTATAGTTTTTTCCCTTTTTTTCTCTTTTTTTTGAATTTTTTTCTTTTTTTTATATATATATATTTTTTTCATATACTCTTGCTCTACCATCCAAAATAATACATCAAAGGGATTACTTGTAACCTCCCTACACTTGAACTTTTACATGAATAAAACACTACAAGAAAAGTGGCTTTTTAGGACCCTTTGTGTGGTACGGTATGATAATGGAGTCCTAAAAAACTGTTTAATAGGACATATGAGCGTTTAGGGTCCTTTTTAAATATTTGCTACTTAGGCAGTGTCCTAAAAAGTTATATAATAGGATGGTTGATTATTTGGGGTCAAATTATCATATAACTTAATAGGACACTTAAAATATGGATCCTAATAAATTACTTTATAAGACATTTAGTTATTGGTGTCCCATTATGTGATAGTGTAATACGACACTTGATCACTAGATGTCCTATTATAACATAACCTAATAAGACCCTTGACACTTGGGTCTTATAACTTTAACCTTTATAGGACGTTTATTCATTATGGTTTTATTATAATACACCACAATAGGACACTTGAGTTTTGAGTCATAAGACATCAGTTAGTTAAAACGCTTATTCACAAAAGTTTTATTATAACAAAATTTAATAGGACCTTTGACACGTGGGTATTATAACGTAAACCTTTATAGGACGCTTATGCATAATGGCTTTATTATCATACACCATAATAGGACATTTTATTTTTGAGTCATAAAATATCAGTATTTTAGAACGTTTATTCGCAAAAGTTTTATTATAACAAAACTTAATAGGACCCTTAAAGGACGCATATTCATTATGGTTTTATTACAATACACCATAATAGGACACTTGATACATAAGTCATAAAACATTAATTATTTAGAACGCTTATTCGCAAACGTATTATTAAAATATAACTTAATATGACACTTGACACTTGGGTCCCATAGATTGATACACCATTATTGGACACTTGATATTTGAGTCATAAAACATCAGTTTTATGGAACGCTTATTCGCAAACGTTTTTTATTATAACAAAAGTTAATAGGACCCTTGACAATAGGGTCTTATAACGTTAACCTTTATAGAACGCTTATTCAGAATGGTTTTTTTATGATACACCATAATATGACACTTCTTTTTAGAGTCGTAAAACATCCGCTTTTTGTAATGCTTATTCAAATTAAGTTTTATTAAAACATAACTTGATATGACACTTGACACTTGGGTCTCATAAATTCATCCACCATAATAGGACACTTGAAATTTGAGTCATAAAGCATCAGTTTTATAGAACGCTTACTTGCAAAAGTTTTATTTTAACAAAACTTAATAGGACCCTTGAGCCCTGAGTCTTTTAACATTAACCTTTATAGTACGCTTCTTTGTTATGGTTTTATTATCATACGCCATAATAGAACACTTCTGATTTGAGTCATAAAACATCAGTTTTTTAGAATGCTTATTTACAAAAGTTTTATTTAAACATTACTTAATATGACACTTGATACTTGGGTCTCAAAACTTGATACACCATAATAGGACACTTGATATTTGAGTCATAAAAGATCAGTTTTATGGAACGCTTATTCACAAAAGTTTTATTATAACAAAACTTAATAGGACACTAGCTATTTAAGTAATAAAACATCAGGTTTTTACAACGGTTATTCGCAACAGTTTTATTATAACAAAATTTAATAGGACCCTTGTCACTTGGGTCTCATAGGTTGATACACTATAATAGGACACTTGAAATTTTAGTCATAAAACATCAATTTTATAGAACTCTTAATTGGAAAAGTTATATTTTAATAAAACTTAATAGGACCTTTCACTACAAGAATTCTGGCAAATAGCCACGGACATTATTTGTGGGTAAAAGTCCAAATTTCGTGGGTAATCGAGTAATACCCAAGAATAACCCACGACTCTACGAAGATGGGTAAAACCTCCGAGGCTAATTGTTTGCCCATGACATTTGCACTTTGTGGGTAAATTTACCCATGTCATTTAGGTGGGTGATTGTGTTATGTTCATGGGTAAAGTCTCATGGGATTTTCTTACTCACCACGAAAATACCCTTATGTATAGTTGTGGGTAATTTGTGGGTAACATTAGCCGCATAACCATTCGTGTGTAAAAGTCAACGCTACATAACCCATATTTTTCCACAAGAATAATCATGACCGTGTGTAAAACCATGGGTGAATTTACCCATAATAATCTGTATGAAAATATTCCCACTAAGATAACAAGGAGAAAATTCTTGAAAAAAATGGCAAACGAAATATTTCTATAAACTACATTTCACATACATTTGTTAACGAATGGAATATACCGAAACAATTATGTATTCAACAATTTGTATCCAAGTACAATCTTTAAAACGACTCATCCACAAAACAATAATAGTAGTTCCGAAAGTACTATAGTGCATGAGCAACATGCATGACTGTATGAGTAACATTGGACTATGTTACATGACTGATATATATTCACAAGGCATCACTCCATGTTCAATCTAGTGCTTTTTTGCTGATTATTGAGTGCAGATTCTCTTTTATTTTTTCCACACATTGGTCTTCACTTGGAACACACAGTTTCGCTCATACCCTACATATAAGACAAAAATAATCAGTTTTACAAATGATCATATAGACATGAGAGGTTTTAATGAAAAGAGATGTTTATAAAATGAGAATTTCCAATAGTATATATAATTTGAGGGTAAATGGTGGTAAGCACAAGACCCACTTCTCAAATAAGATTCTAAGTTTAAGGTCAAGAATAACATCATATACATTGGTATAACTCTCAATCTTGGCAATCCACATTCATATCTTTGTAATTCTTTTTATTTGATTTTAATCATATATGCAGCTTTAACGTTGTAAAGAAGATCCATATAAACATCAAAGAGAATTTCACATGTATGTACATGATATATACATAACTGAGACCATGAGAGTTTACCTTGTTTCTTATATTTTTTAAGCGAGACGAAAAACAAAGCAATTTCTTTGTGTGTTGCTTGACCTCTAGCCAAAATGGTACCTGCTTTTCATTAGTTAATAGTTTTAATACACAAGAACTAGTGGAAATCAAGAAGTGGCACAATATCTGGATCTGAATCTTTTTTTGTATCAGCTCTCATAATATAGATCACATATATTCAATGTTGAAACAAAGCACTAATATGATGTAAATGGTCAAAAACATAATTGATATCATATTCCATAGTTCTTATTTATATTTAAAGTGCGGCATGGTAGGCTGTATTCATTTGAAAATACATTCAACATGTTACTACAAACCCATTAAAATAGTATAGTTTGCATTCTTAGGAGTAAGACAAATTAGCAAACTCGATACAAGTGGTCTTTTGTTAAACGACATTGTGGTAAACAAATCGAAGCCAAATGTATACAAACGTACCTTGGGCTTCTACAATCACTTTGATGTTCATTTCATAACGATGATAATTCATGCTTTTCTTCTCATGAAGAATAAATAGTCAAAAGTTTACCAAATCCTGTATGGTCATATTTTGTGAGTGCAAATGGCAAAATGCATACTACAATCTCGTTCTTTCACAAAGTACATACTCATTATTTTTTTAACAATTACTTACATAGTTACATGCATGTATATAACTGAAGACGTGAGTAGTAACATGTAAACTATATTTCTCTCACACATTTCATCGAGCAGCTTATAGGCACTCACCAAATCACCATGTTCACTACGAATCAACAAACAAATAAATCAAATTAGTAATATCCACATCAGTTGCTATAAAAATAAACACGCCACAGAAGAATAAAAATATATTAGATCACATTTCCTAAAAATGAAGACAAGAAAAGTATCTCAGAAATGTATGGAAACATCGTACTTGTAACATTAGACTAATCAATTACGGAGTATTTAATTACATAGTTAAAATTACCAAAGCAGAATTTTTTACCCAACATTTTACCTTCAAATATGCGGCACTCTATTTCTTAGGAACCGAGTAGAGAGAAAACTGTAAAATTTTGATTGTGCTACATGAGAGGGAAATAAATTTTGTTTCCCGCTATTAACATTTTAACTTTTTAAAACCGCCCCTTTTTTCCTTCCCGGGCTAGATTTAGGTGGTGTTTGTTTATTAAGAGGGTCTGAATCTGAATCTGAACCGCACGTCTGAATCTGAATCTGATGCGTAAATGTCTGAATCTGAACGCATCTGAACGGAAAAAAAAAAAACTCATGTTTGAACGGGAAAAAAAATTTTTTTTGGTTATTTTGTGTCAACAAGAGGCATTCAGACGCGTTAAGACACCCCTCTCAAGTCTTGACCATTAAGATCTAACTGCATCTGAACGAAAAAAAAAAACAAACGGTCTGAACGGACAAAATGTCTGACCGATTCAGACACAGTGCCCGTTCAGAGGCGTTCAGAGGTTGGAAAAAAAAACAAACGTAACCTTAGAATTTAAGAGCCCAACTTGTCATTTTAAAGTTATGGTGGAATTGCGTCACTAAAACATGAATATTTGCATATTTCCTCAAAACATAAGTTTTTAATGCACAATGTATAATGATGTTTAAACATGTTTTGGGTACATATGCAAATTTTAGTGGGGATATATGTAATTGCCCCCTAACAAATAACAAAAGGGAAATTTGCAATTTTATGCTTATTTCTAACTTGACTCATTTATGTGAATGAGATTGTTGGTTCAAGCCTTGTTGGAGTCATTTGTGAGATAGGTGGTATATAGCGTGAAAAAAAATTACCGTTCAAAAAAACTTTATTTTGCTAAAATAAAGTCGTGTGAAACAGTAATGGGACATTTATGTAGATTGAGTGAACTACCCCTAGTTAACAATGGATTACATCACACCCCTAATTGATGATTTGTTATGAATGTTCTAAGATTGACTTCAATTTATATGGATATGCCTTATCGACCACTACAAATGACAACCTAATGCTTTGGTTTGGGTACTAGTTAAATTGTCACTTGTGCAGTAAGTAATCTACTTGCTTAACAAATGCGAATCATTGCCTGATAACCAAGTCCAAATGAAGAAGTCCAGTTCAGCAAGGGTGGCAATACCTTACTGAACGATGGTAATCTCCTTTGCACGTTAAAATTAACACAAAAATTGTATGCATGTAATGTAAAACCCTAAATTCTCATAATCTAAAAGGACCAAAATACCCCTCTAATTTTTTTTTTAATTTTAATAATATATAAAATCCCATTTGGAGATATTCGTCTGGAGCACCAGGAATGGTGTCGTATGCCAATTGACAAACTGCGGAGGTACGTTTCATCAATGGGAAAATGCTAACTCTTCTCGAAGAATCACTAGTTTGTTGAAAATACGGATCATGGTCGGATATTTCACTAACAATGCGTGTGAATAGCGTTCGGCTCATTTGAAACCGCCTTTGGTTTTCAGAGAAGCAAGCCGCTACTAGACGATCATGATCAATGGAACGATCTCTTTCTATCGGGTTTCGTGGCATTTTAGGTTTGAAGAAGACGAAGCTTGAATAACCGTAGTAACGATCTCCGTAAAAAATGCTAGATCGCTACTAACTTCATCTTTATCATCCGATGATGAAAAAAAGAATATATAAGACATTTGTTTTAGATAAAATGTGTAAAGTGTATAAGACATAATGTTTTTGAAAGTGCATGTCCATAAGTAACGGGGTATTTATATGGTAAAGTGTTTAAATTTTAAAAGACAATTTTTTTATTAAATAAATGGCCAAATTTTTGTTTTTGGTGTGCAACCAACTCGGTGGGCTAGCCGACCCATTTGTTTTTCTCCCTACCGACGAAAGTGACCGACTGTAGTAAGGTAGACTCGTCGGATCGGGTAGACAGATGGACTTGTCTACCCTTACTACACCCACCCTTGGTTTTGAGGAAACAAGAATAAAATCTTACAGGTATACGTCATAAGCCCTAATTCTCCGGCTTATTTTGTATCTTATATGCTTATTTAAGCATATTCTGATATCATAATTTTATATAAATGCATGAGTATCAAAATAAGCATATGTGAGCTGTTGCATTATAATCTCGTGTAAAGGACTTGTCAAGTCTCGCTTGAGACATTTTTTTTGGGTAACCATGGTTTTCGACCTTTTAGATGGCTAATTTACGATGTTTGAACTCATCGCCACACATACTTAAACCAGGTAAATCCTTTCTTTTCACGATGTCGGTGTGACTATTTCATAGTTGTTCGCATTTAAAATGTATTAAACTTGAGACCTCACACATTCTGACATTCTAATGTGATAATCACAAATACCTAGACCACCATCGAAGTGATATAGGTGTGAAAAAATTATCTTTATAGAAATCATATGTGAAAACTTCAAATAAAAAATTACTAAATATCAGTGTTGCAAAACAAGACCTACAAGGCTGATTAATCGCCGATTACGTGCTATAAGGCCGCCAACCTTTCCGATTTGTGTAAATCGGTCAAACAACTCGGTCAACCGTGGTCAACGACGGTTAATGATGGTCAACGGTGGTCAAGCTTGCCTGAAACCTTCAACATTGTTGAAAATACCCAAAACTCGTCGTAAAAATGTTTAATAAGTTATACTTGTTGTTTATATCTATTTCAAAATGTCTTTTTAAGAAAAATCTTGCCATTAATACCTAAATTTTGCCGAAAATACCTAAAACTTGCCAGAAATACAGAAAACTTGTCAAAAATACCGATTCGATTAATCAATTCCCATTGCTAAGAAAATCATAATTTATAGTTTACCAACCTATTTTACTTAAACAAAAAAAAAAAACCTTATCTTTTCCCCAAAATTTCAATCTCCCCCTCAAGATCCCGCCCCTTTTTCCCCCATAATCAAAACCCTAATCCAATAAAAAACCAATACCGCCCATTTTTTTTCCTAAAATCAAAATGCTACCACTCTGGCTCTTCCTTTTCCCTCCTCATGTTCTCAGTTTTCAATCACCATCACTACCTCTGTGAATCTCGGTTGCACACCTGATAGGCTCATACCTATATGCAAGACATGTATTTCGGTTTGATTTTTACCAGGGGAAGTATTTCTAATTGACCGATTGTCACATCAATTGAAACCCTAATGTGGTGTTGTTGATTTGGCGGCCCTCTCTCTTTTTCTTGTTTCAGTCGCGTGAATGAACAATATGTAATATGTACACAATTTCTTTATATTTTGACTGTGTTTATTTCGTATATACATTCTTTATATTCCCTGATTATTTCGCTTGTGGTAGGTTTGATTTGTAATTTCTGTAAAGTTATTGATCTTTGTATGCGTTTTTGTGCTTAGGTAGTGTGGATGATGCAATTGATGGTGTTGCACTTGGGCCTTGAGTTTTATCAGTCTAGAAATTGAAATAATTTACTTATTTCGGTAAGACCTGAACCTAAAAGGTGAGATAATGAGTTGCGAAACCTGATTCCAAAAACACAATAGTAATGTTGTAAAAACTTAGTCTAAGAGTTTGTGGACAAAATGAAGTGGGAAGACACTACAGTTTCGTAACTTGCTATCATGGAATTTAGAGTTTGCACAGCTTATGTGTATATGTTTATATACAATAGAAAAGGCTTAAATGCTTATGCGTACATGTTTATATACATTATTTTTTTACTAATATTTCATGACTATTTCAACGGGTTCTGTGTTCTTTGAATGACTCATGCACCTGTGCAACAATAGTTCTTACATGTCTGATATTTTCACCTGTGTAAATTTCTGCATGTTACTTGGCTTAACTTTTACTCTGTTTTCACGGAAATTTTCATCATTGGAGGCCTTTATTCTTGCACTTCGATACATACTTCAAGACGTATTTGTCTACTAGAAAGGACCTCCTTTTGGCAGATGATATCGTAGAAGATGACAGTCCTTTCCCAAAACAATCAGTTTTCCAAATCCTGCGTGTGATGCAAATTGTTTTAGAGAATTGCCACAACAAGGGCGCATTTACTGGCTCAGATGTATGTTTTCTTAGTTAGGGTCCCCTTAATATGTGATGTCTATTTCATTAGCTTCTGTAACGTATGTGTACATTTGCTGCCTTTGTTTATATTGTAGTGAAAGATACGTTTTACTTCAAAGCTGTCAAACATGCCTTTCTGATGTTCTATTTTGTTTTTTTTAGCATTTTAAGCTCTTGCTTGCATCAACTGATCCCGAGGTTCTCATCGCAATGCTGGAGACACTTTCAACATTAGTGAAAATAAATCCCTCAAAACTACTTCAGGATACAATTCCATTATTCCTGATGCTCCCGGTGAGGATTCACATCCTTTAACAAAAGAGTGTGCAGAGAAAATTGGTGACTTAGTTGATCAATATGTGAAGGCCATGGAGAAGGTAAGTGTTTATACTCGATGTGTATAGATGTTCTGGTTACTTCCTTTATTTTTAATGCATCTTTCTTTGGCAATTGAAACAGGTCAAACTAAAGAATGGATTAGAACACGCGATGAAAATCTCTGATGAGGGAAATAAATACCTGCAAGTAAGTCCATAAGCTTTCAGTTATGTTTTTGCAATTCTTGTTTTACATCTTGGCGAAGAAAATTTACCAGCAAATGCAGATGCATTCTCAATGAGCTTTCTAATTATCTTCCTCGTTTGCTCTTTTATTGAGATTCTCACACTAAAGGATAAAAAATAATGTATCCCTCCCCCTAAGTAAGCTAATAAGGCGTCAATTGTGAGACATCCTGAAATATGCTTGGTAGCCTGCAGCCTGCTAGTGCGGTTCATCTCAAGAATATTGAATCTGATCAACCTTTGTTCTCTGTGTTTGTAGATACCTCAACTGGATTTTGAGATTCCTCCAGAGTCGCAACGTGGATCTTTATCAACGGTAATTCATTTCTACATGACATTAATATCCTCTATATCAGATTTTGTGTTTACTTTTGAATGTAGCCTCTGATTTTCATTTATGATGAGGTTATGCATGTTTTGTACATTTCTTGATCAATGAAAATAGAGATCACATAACTAGGTAAAACAGTTACTTTAGCGGTATAGGGAGCACTAGCACAACATACAAGTGTATGTATATAGGAAGATAGCTAGTGAAACATAAATCATGAATTTGTCTTAGTTGAACCCGATATAAGTTTTAATAACTTTTTTACTACCTGTGAGGTTTTCTGTTACACAAAACTTGGTTTTTCTGACATCAGTCGTATCATGTATATGTTTCAGGTGGAGGGAATCCTGGTTCGAGCTTCAGATGAGTTGCAAGCACTTCAAGATGAAAGAAAGGTGGGGCAGTTTATTTCATATGGCAGTCAATTTCTTTCGCATTATTTTCATCTTTGAATGTTCATATGACTTGTTGATTTCATATGACATGTTGGACCTTTTCAGAAAATTGATCCCCAAACTGCTGAGGCTATACACGAGTTCATACTAAAACTAAGAGCATGTGCCATAGGGAATTCATCATTTGCTTTCATACTAGACGATCCTGCTGGCAATAGCTTCGTAGAAAACCCGTAAGTGTTTCCTTTCGTTGCAAATTACTGCATTCCTACTAATTTTTATGAACTATACCATTATGTGCTTCTACGTCTATCAGTTTCATTAGTCGTGTTGCGTATTATGAATTTGTTGACCCGCGCTTTATAACAGGTATGCTCCATCCCCAGATCCATCACTAACTATTGATTTCTATGAGCGAACTCCTGAGCAAACAGCCTCGCTCGGATATCTTGTTGACCAATCTCAGATGAGAGAAGATGGAAATGATGGATCATCAAACAATCAAGCATCTGAACCCCATGGATCGGTTGGAGCAGTTGCTGGAAGGCGAGCTATTGCTCAAGGCAACAGTGCAGAATTTGCAGAAGCACTGTTTCGCTATACTGCGCCAGAAGAGGTACTACACTTTTCGGTTTTCTCCATAGTATAGTTATGATGTTCGTTTATGTAAGTAAATAACATTAAATATATGTGTTCTATGCCCTTGGAGCTTAATGATTATACATGGATGTTTATTTGTAGGTGGTCCGTGAGGATTGAGAAAGGATGCATGATGACCCCGGACTAAGCTTCTTGTTGCTTTAATTTATTGTTTAATGTTACAAGACTTTATGTTGGATAGTGTCTACCTTATTTATGTTTAGTGCTTTTGTTATGACAATTGCTTGTTTGAAATACAATTTCGTTTTGTTCATTTAATAATTAGTTGATCTTTTATTCATATCGTAATAATAGAGTGTGCATGCTGAAAATAGCGTCCTATCATATGACTTGTCAGGACTTTGAAATTGTCCTATTAAACTTATTAACCGTCCTAACAATAAACTTTTAAGGACGCTTAACATTGTAAAAGTGTCCTAATATGTTGTTATTAGGACGTTATTTAGGTTGTTAATAGACATTTTATACGACCAAAAAATTGGTTTCATAATCTTCTTTGAGATATTAGAACCCTTTTCTTGGTGCTAAAGTAGCTATAATGTTACATGATAAGCGTCCTAACAATTATCTTTTAAGTACGCTTGTATGTGTATCAAAAGATTAAAATTAGGTAACCACATGTTAGAACATTGTAAAAGTGTCCTAATATGTTGTTATTAGGACGTTATTTGGTTGTTCATGGACATATTATGCGACCATAAATTTGGTTTCATAATCGTATTTGGGATATTAGGACCCTTTTCTTGGTGTTAAAGTAACTATAATGTTATATGATAACCGTCCTAAGAATCAACATTTAAGGACGCTTGTATGTGTATCAAAAGATTAAAAGTAGGTTACCACATGTTAGAACATTGTAAAAGTGTCCTAATATGGTTTTATTAGGACGTTATTTGACCTATTATGTGACCATAAAATTGGTATCATAATCTTATTTGAGTTATTAGGACCCTTTTCTTGGTTGCTAAAATAGCTTTGATGTTGCATCATATGCGTCCTAACAAACTTTTAAGGACCTTTTTAAGTGTGTCAAAAGATTAAAAGTAGGTAAGCACATGTCAAAACATTGTAAAAGTGTCCTAATATGGTTTTATTAGGACGCTATTTGGGTTATTCATAGTCATATAATACGACCATAAAATTGGTTTCATAAGGTATTTGAGATATTAGGACGCTTTGGACCTATTACGACCGCCTTACATGAAACGCTTTCATCCTTGGTCCTATTAAATGAAAGGTCCTAAAAAGTACCATTTTATGACGCTTATGGGGGTCCTAAAAAGCCACTTTTCTTGTAGTGAAACTATCTAACGACCTGAATCAAGAAAATCAAAACACGTAGAGTACCTTAAACATTAACGCACATATGGGGGTAAAAACATTGACATTCTTCCCCATTACTTCATAACAACTAGTACTTTTACCCATGAGTCCCAATCGTCCCAAAATTGTATTTACAAGATATGACTCAACTTAGCAACCATGTAATCAATTAGACAATTAACAAAGGGTTTAACACAAATATTGTAACAATAATGTACTAAAGATGAGTGCATACAAGGTAGACTAAGGCGATTTGGGTGTACATTTGGGGGTGGATTGTAAACAATGTTCTTCATTAATATTTTAGAATCCACCGAAACATTACGAGAACCGCAAAAAAGATAGGCTCTGAGGGATGTACTAGGGGTATCGTGTACTAAAGATGAGTACATCGCAAAGGTGTGAGAAAATTACTTGACTTTATTGGTCAAGTATCTTGACTACATTGGTCAAGTAATAAAATAGGTTTAAAACAAGGGTTATCCTAATGCCTCTTATCATTTAGTAAATCCTAACTACACGAATGTAGCCTCACTAGCGATCTCGGGATGCATCACAAACGCAAGTTCTAGAATCTATATACTACCGGTACACTCATAAGCATTAAAGGTAAATGCTTTTTCCTAAAGATCTAAAGGCGAACCTCACATTTTTAGGGTGAAAATTTTTAGTGGAAGGGTTTTTGTGATAGCTATATAATTCCTATCTATGAGACGCTTATTAAGACTAAAGTTTCACTCCTACATGTTGTAAAAAAATTTAAATTTGGTGCCAAAATTACCCTAAAAAGTATTTCTTTTAGTTTTCTTACACATTTACTCTAACAAGTATTTCTTTAATTTTTATTACACAATTACTCTAAGAAAAAACAAATATCAAGCGAAGTTATAGTTTCTAAGGTATCCCATTTTACCCTCCCTACACTTAAATTGAACATTGTCTCCAATGTTCTTGAAAAGTATCAAAGTTATGATAAAGGGAAAGATAAAATAGATGAAAGAAACTAATACTCCCCTGATTTGCTCGGCATGGACGATGTGAAAACATTATTAAATCCTCCTCCAAGAAAATAACTTTCAAGAAAAGCTCATCATAATTCATCTTTATCTTCTTGTCCAATATAACCTGTAATTCACTAAGAAAACGAAACACAAAACCTCGCATAAAATCGGCGGCAAATACTATATATAAAAACTAAATCCTAGAAATCGAATAAGATATAGTGCTTGCAAAACAAATGTTTACGGATTCCTGGAAATTTAAAAATTCTGGAAATTTTCAAAAATTAAGTTCCAGCAGAAAAATAAAATCCTTGAAAACTGTGCTGCTACAGTGCCTGACGCCGTCAGGATTGACCTGACAGTATTTTTGCGTTTTGTTTCTGGAAACTTTTTGGAAAAATCTGATTATTAAAACCTGTAAATTCTGTAGAACATTTATTGTGACTCGATACAAGCATTTGACTCTAACAAACACACAAATATATATGCTAATCATTAATTGTTAACTTTCATGTTCGAATTCGTTCTTGTATACCAATATGATCTTCCCCACACTTATCTTTTTTGTAAAATACCTTTATATGTAATTAAGGCGAGGTTAAAAACAAAGTAAAGCATTTTCACAAATTTATTCGAAACATGAACAATAAACAATTATGATGGAGCATATATATATGACACAAACAAATAAAAACAAAAAAACAAACAATAAAACATGGGTTGCCTCCCAAGAAGCGCTTGTTTTTGTTCGAGTAACGAGCCTAACTCTACCCTTATTTAACGGATAAAAGGAAAGTTTTCCCTACACTTAAGATTAAGTGCGGGTGATAGTAGCGATACACACCAACTCGGTGGTAGTATGTCGCATGAGGAAAGAGTGGTGGATGAATTATATGCTCAAAGGGGTGTGCTCCTATCATCTTAACCTTACCTAATTCATTTGAGCCAATAGGTAAATCAAAGTTTTCTCCTAAAAATGGATCATCTTCTACCAACTTCAAAAGACTCCTAGTTAGGGATCCATTTTGTCCTAATAAACCTGGTTTAAACCCATAATGTTTCTTGTGATCAATCATAAATGGGTGATGTAAGCATGAAAGGTCATGGTTCACTCCTATATTAGCTTCCACTCCACATGGTTTAGAGTCTACTACCTTCATCGTAAAACTACCCAGACTATATGGTTTGATGGGTGGATCGGGACCTATTTCAATTCCTAAATTTACATCTATGGATGGAAGATTAGGTAACGGTTTTGGTTGAGGCTCCGGTTCATCAAAACTAGAAACTTCCTTAGAACTAAAAGTAAGGTCATCACTACAAGTGTTCAAACCTATATTCTCTAGTTGTGATTGGTCCAAGGGTTCTACCTCTATTGGGGTTCTTACAGTCACGTGTACTTCTTCTGGGTAAGTCACGGGCGGTGTATTTTCCTCAATTGATGGTATGATTTGTGGGGTACTTTATGGGCTTGGATTTTCTACTTTATCCTCCATCTTATCTATATCACCTATGTGCTCATCATATACTATGGTAGCACCTAACCCTGCCATGCACTTAGGTATCTCAACTCTAACCATCTTATTCCCAAACAAAATTTTCGATTGATCCTTCTAAATTGAAAATAGGTCTAAACCTTCATTTTTTGGGTCCCATGTTCCACTTCTGAATTGGGCTCAAAGTTTTCCCATGCGTCTTTAACATCATATTCCCAAAATTCCCCATCTGTTAAATAGTCAAGCCTCTTTTGGGTTTCGCGGTCGATACGAGTGTAAAAGAATTGAAGTAGAGACAATAAATAAAGACCCTGATGAAGGACTTTTTGTAGTAAGTATTTGAAACGAGTCCATGCATCGGGAAAAGACTCACCATGATGTTGTCGGAACATGAAAATTTCATTTTGAAGTGGAAAGGATAGATTTTGTAGTGGATTTGGTCGATTGGGTGAAACATTTGGCGGAATCGCGTTCTCCATAATGGCAAACAGAATAATAGATGGAAAAGTTTATGAACAAAGGCACAAAACAAAGATAGACTAAAAGAAAGCTAATAAAAATGTAGGACCTTAGATCTATAACTTTATCATGTAAATAATAAGTTTATATGGCACGATATGGTGGTACAAGAGAGATGCGTATGTTAAGCTTAGAGAGAGAAAGAGAGGAAGAAACTAGAGAGATATTATTAAGAAAACACACACTTACACCTTGAAGCACTCTCTACAAATGAGATGAGATGTGCTATTTATATTCCTTAAGCCATACGAAATGGGCTTTTTATGGGATTTCATCTATGGACTTTGGTTTACAAGGCTTGAGTACTAAACATGTAATCTATTTAACTTACCAAATTCCATGGCCCATTTGTAGCATATTCAACAACGTATAACACACAAAAGGTAGTGATTTGGCCAAACACTTAGAGAGAGAAAGAGAGAAGTTAGGAACTTAGAGAGAGAAATAGAAATGTATTAGGTTAAAACTGAAGGAAGTTCCAACCTTTCCCACACATGGGAAGGGGTATTTATACTACTAGCATAAGGGCCCCGAGTGGGCTGTGGAGTGAGCTGACAGTGGGTAAAGACCCGACCCAACACCACAATACTACGATAACTAAACAAATATTAATAATCCTATGAGCTACTTAATGCTAATAACTACTCGCGGTGACCGAGTCTTCATATGAATATTTATATTCCTAACAATATCCCCCTAAGGGAGGTCACCCCGGAAATTACACTTTGAATTCTAGCATTCTATCATATGAATTGACTTCCTAGCTCGTAGTCTTTGATTCTTCAAAGTCTTTAGTCTTTGTACTTTCAGCAGTGAACATTTGATGACTTTTCTTTTGTCTTGGATGATCTTTGAGGATTCTTTGAGGTCATTATCCAACGTACGTCTCCAAGTCATCTTTTTGCAGCATCGTCTCCATGTGATGTTGTAATTTTGGACCGAAATGCTCACACTTTTCTGGATCATGATTTTTAGCATCAAAGTTGCGAAAGCAGTGTTGAAGGCCTTTCATTTATCATGATTTCTTAGATTATGATGATGAAGTGTGAGCATGGGGTGATGAATCGGCATCTTTTTGGCAATCAGCTGCAACCGCCAGGGATTCCTGCATATGACAGTTAGCAATAAAACGTCCGGTACTTACAGGTTAGGACTTCGAGATTGTTAACAGCATAGTGTGAAAACTTTCTCTAATCCTAACCAAGGCCGTTCCTAATCAGATAACCCCGAGAGGGTTTACAAGATCTACCGAAGTACATCATGGATTAGGTGAGTCGCTGGAGTTCACTCCATGACTGTAGACCGTTTGAAACCGCCGTGACCACTAAGCCTAATCCACAAGGAATTTCCATTCAATCACTGAGAATTACATTTGTAAATTCCCTCATAAATGTTCTGGCAGATTGCTAAGATCTGCGTAGGACTCATAAATTTACAACTGGTGTCCTTAATGTTGCGCAACCAATGTAGAAGTAACATTTGTTCCTATGAGATCTTATGATGCATCTCGTGGCTCTAGACTCAATAAGTGCATTTTTTGGTAGTCGGAGACTGGAGCGGTGTCTCCTGTTTCAATATCAACATAACTCGTAATGAGCAGTCGATAGATTATGCAGGGTTCCCCTTGAGAATGAAACAAGTCCTTTTAAGAGAACTTGAGTGGCTAGAAGGTTTAGTGCAGTGCGTCACTGGGTCCATGACGTCTTGTCTTCAATACCAGCGTCACCTTAGTAACAACCAGTAGCATACGAATTGAACCCGGTTTCTGCCCTAAGGTTGAATAATTGGAGGGCTATTTCTTTTCACCCTTTCTCATTACATTTCTTTTTAATTCTTCAACCCTTTCTTTCTCCTTTCTCATATTACTCCTTTTTTTCATAATCATACCTAAGGACTCTCTAATACTAACTATTTGGTATTGTCCTTGGGTAGATCCCATTGGCTCTGGCGGATCATAGGACGGTTTTCCTAACCTTAGCCACCTTATAGCTTCATGACTATCCTATGTTGCCGTAAACCATTTATTTGAAAAAATCTCTGAAAGTGTTTATGATTAAGAAACACATTTTGCTAACACTTTGAGAGTTTTGAACTTTTCAAATGCTCCCCCTTAACATGTGCTCAGATGTTTTTAGTATAAATTTGCACATGTTGGGTAGAGCTTGCACTTTTTGAATTGATCCACTTTCAGTGAACATGACCAATTCGAGACACGCTTACATCACTAGTTAGACTAGCTTGAAATTATTACCCGGCTTGGTCAAGTCCACAGAAAGTTTCTCGAAATGGTACACTCTGCTCAGACACGTCCTCTTCGAGACATGCTTACATCACTGGTTAGACCAGCTTGAAATTATTACCCGGCCAGGACATGACCTTTCGATTAACGACAGTTTTTGTTTCGTCAATTCATTGGTGAAGTCTGAGTCGCGCTCACAAGAGATACCACCAAAGATGCAACATTCTTTTTTTGTCACCACAAACCACTTGCTCCCCCTCAATATGTGCATTGATATACAAAAGAGTTTAGCACATATGGGAGAACTTACATTTAAGTCCAAAACATCACATTTTTATCAGATTGCATATTTAAATCACGTTCTTTCCCCTGATCAAAAATTTCAAACCTTTTGAGATTTTGTGATCCCAATTGATTTAAATAAGTTTAGAAAATATGGGAGAAAATGTGGTCAGGTTTAACATGTGCTGATAATGGAACATTACGATGCTCCCCCTCAATCTATGAGGGAGAATGTTAGTGTCATGTATGATAGGTTTGGAAGATTTGAATTTAACAAAAATCATACACTGACACATAACAACCACATTTTATTCACTGCTTATTATGTACAAAGAGACATGTTTTGATGATATGAAATTTTGAAATCATCACTCTCCCCCTCAATCGATGACCCGTCTTCTATTTAAATAGCTGTAGTCATTGATTGAGTGATAGTTTTTTTTTTTTTTTTTTTTTTTTTTTTTTTTTTTTTTTTTTTTTTAATGAAAAGTTCAATTCTGATTGATATTCAAAAATCATGGTACCACCAAGTTTAACACAAATACTTTCCTGAAGAATCATAGATGGAAAAGTATATGTGATGTAAAGAAGACTTCTCTTCTTGTACGAGAAATAATGCACTGAAACGTACATCAAATCGAAGAAACATGGATATAAAGTAATCCATGCCCGGGTGAACTTCACCCAGTGGGAGGAACAACTGTCTTTTTGGCGACGTGCTTTCCCCATAATGAAGAACGGGTTACAGTCTAAAGTAACTTCAAGCTATGTAGGCATGTTTTGAAAACTTTTTGAACTTCTGTTCGAACTTCATTTAAAGACCCGTGTCATTATTGAATGACATTTCTAGGATCGTAAATGTTATCGATACCAGAAGACACGCCTTGAAAAAACTATTTTTGGTATTTTCAATTTTTCTGATTTTTATGGTTTTTGTTGGTTTTAAAATTTTCTATTTACATTTTGGTTTAAGATATGTACAAAATATATTATTCAATTTAAGAAGATGTTGACATGAATACCGAAATAAGGATATCGTTCTGTACGTTGTAGAAGTCTGTAGTCAACATCTCTTAAACTTTCACCACCAAAGCTTTCGAGGCTCCTGAATAATCGTCTGACTTGAGCCTTCTCAATTGTGAAGCTTTGATAGCTTCCCCCCAAATCGAAAATCTTCTTTTGAGCAGTTTCAAAGCTCTCTTTCAAGCTTACATAAGGATAGCGTACAGCGGAAATCGTAGCAAACCACATCAAATATTGCTGCTCCTTTTAATAATAATCATCGTGATACTTCGTTCGGGGGATCATCAAATAGATCAGCAACGTATCATCTCACACTTGAATAATTCTTCTCATATTTCTTCCCGCTAAAGGCTGAAGTAATGCATACCAAAAGTATCCAGAGACCAGTTCCCCCAAGTAGTTGAAGTGATGCAATCAGTCTCATTGTATGAAATTCAAAAACCCAAAGTACACACTCAATCCCATTAATGAAGTCGAAAACGTAACATCAAAATCAATTAAGAAACGGAAATGCACTTTTCTCCCTTCAGGAAATTGCAAATGAGAATTGCTACACCAAAGTCAACTAAGTCCCGAGTGTAGGCAATTTATCCCGTATGTAGTCGAAAGGATACAGACTAACTAGAGGAATCATCATACCATTGTGTACCTCTTTTATCATCAGAAACTATTTCTTACATCTCTTTCCCCACGTAGTTGGAATGATACACCAGAAGGCACGAGTTAAAACACTGATTTTGTCTGCGGTTATGACATTTGTCTTCCCGGAATAACCTCAATTCAGAAGAAGTATAAAGTTCATCACGTGTACTCGTTGTGCGTTCAGATTTATGTCTCCTTCCCCCTTGCTGGTTTTGATACCTCAGAATCAGCAACACATTTTATGCACATATACTTGAAATCTTGTGAGAAGAAGAAAATTGGCTCAAATGTATCCTGAGAGAATCAACAGCTACCGAAACGCTCTCTGACAATCTTTACCAGCCCTTATGTTCTGTTGGCTATTGCTGTGACCACTTGTTGAAGTAAACCCGATATACCAAACTTGAAAATGAAGAAGAATTCCCCAAATTTGTTACTTAAGCTTGCACTGTTGTTGATTGAAGAACGATGCAGAAGAAAACCTCTAAGTACCCTAGACACTCATCTAAGAGTCAAAATAAGTACAACACCTCTTCAGACTATCCACATCTGCATCTGCGTGTAACACTGAGCACTACAATGTAACTCCTTGAAGTGATAGCTATAACCCGTGAGTACTACAATGTAACTCCATACATCGGGTATAACTAGATAATCCAAGTCCCAATCATACACTTTATTAGTTCAAGCAAGTCATCAATCGATAGATGAAGTCTCGATGATGAAATAAGTAGAAGCCTTCGTGAAACCCACTTCAATCTCAAATAAGGGATGCCAAATACACTCCGTGATCACTTGACATTCCATGTCCAAACTCTTAGCCGTTTTGACGTTTTAGCTGACATTTTCCTTTATGTTCTTGTGGTTGATTTACAGAGTACACATTGGAAGGAACAACAATCTGTGAATAAGGAGATTCTTCATAACCTGGTTCTGGGAAAGGAATACCAAAGAATGGATCATTATTCAAGCTTGCACCTTCAATATCATGAGAGTCATTATCAACACCTTGAGGAATAAGTGGAACATTAGGTGTTGAAGGAGAGTCGTATGACCATTTCTCAAATCACAATCAACATGTAGTTTATTCACCCTTCTCCCCCTCAAAAATTGCATATGACTGCCATTTTTGATTGAGCAAGTGAATAAGAATACCATCAACGGTAAGTAGATCCACTTGATAACTGACATTTTATTTATTCACCCTTCCCCCCCTCAAAAATTGCATATGACTGCCATTTTTGATTGAACGAGTGAATAAGAATATACTCCAATGTACGTTGATCCACTTGATGACTGAATGAGCATGGGAAGGGCATGAAGCTTGTTGATGAGAATGGTCATAAACAAGAAGATTTCTCTTCTTCTAAAGATAAAGCGCACTTAAGCGTACACTTTTCTTTTCTTTGATGAACGGGGCCTGAAGAGTTGTCAGCAGACGCCATTATGTTGACATTGAGGCCCGAGGATTGAACTGCAGTGTTCAAATGTCATATGTCGATGAAGAACGAGGCCTGAACTAATGTGAACAGACGTCATTATCGTTGAAGAACGAGGCTTGAACTGATGTGTTCAAACGTCATATGTCGATGAAGAACGAGGCCTGAACTGATGTGAACAGACGTTATTGTCGTTGAAGAACGAGGCTTGAACTGATGTGTTCAAACGTCATTTGTGATTTCCCCTCATATGTAGTGAGCAGCCTGAGTCCAAATGTCAAAGGACGATCTATATGACCTACATTTGAAAACAGACAAAAATAGAGAGTTTGGAGTGCCGGATCCCCAATTTAAGTTGGGGTCCAGTTGGTTAGTGGGAACATGAGCATCATTTGCCTGAATCTCAGTAGAAGTTGGAATGCTAGTGGAAGTAGCCTTTTTCTGTTTGTTTCGACGTTGGTACATAGTTAAAGATGTATGAGAAATATTGCAAAATCTCTCAGTGATGACACTTTCACTAGTACTAACGTGTTTGGGTTGTATTAAAGGCACCGTTTCAGATTTAGTAGACCTAATTAAAGGGCACTGTTCTCCTACATGGAATTTCTTTCCAGTTAGCTTCCATTGACGTACAGGCACTACTTTAGACTTAGTTATCCTAGTTAAAGGGCACTGTTCTCCTAAAGTGAATTTCCTTTTAGTGGACTTCCATTGATAACCAACATTAGCAAACATGTTTCCTGTTGCTTTCCAAGTTTGCTTGACATGCATGGCTCTCCAAACTTGCTTGACAGGGGTTTTGTTAGATGACTTCAAAAATTTCTCAACACATTTATCATGATTACCCGAAATTAAACAATCATTACATGTTTTGCAAAGTGAATTAGGATTTGAATTATGATTCCGTTTGTTCAAATCTGACTTATTGTTCCTCATGTTGTCTTCTACTTTCTTCTTAGGAACACTTTTAGCTGGTGAAGTCCTATAATTCTTTATATTTCTCCTAGGTTTTGACTCGCTAGCTTTAGTGTCTCTATTAACTCCTGTAGAAGGACTGATGGGAATCATAGTCTTTTTCACTTCCAGTTGCTGAACATGTTTTGATGTCTTGGGATCTGAAGTTTCC
This sequence comes from Artemisia tridentata subsp. tridentata, assembly GCA_021014915.2. Classification (NCBI taxonomy): domain Eukaryota; kingdom Viridiplantae; phylum Streptophyta; class Magnoliopsida; order Asterales; family Asteraceae; genus Artemisia; species Artemisia tridentata. The sequence goes on from CP139509.1 coordinate 170,293,854, forward strand.
AAGGGTGCCTCAAAGTTTAAATGCTTGTTCTTAGTCATTGAGGATGACGCAATAAACCTATCTCGCTTGCTATCAGTCTTAGGACATGTGCCAATGACGTATTCTAAAAGTTCCTGAGATCGTTTAGTGAGGAAGCAGGCATCTACAACTGCACTATCAAGTGGTTTATCTATCCTATCCTCTTCTACGATCTTACGAAGGGTATCAAGGCTATCCTTAAGGTGAGTGAGATATACTTGATGAGCAGACCTATTATTTCTAAGGGGAAGCGGAATAGGCACAACATCAATTGCATACTTTCTACAAGCAGAAACCTTTGGAACAACATTATCACAAGTGATGATTGGCATTTTCCCTTTCACCTGAGTCTTTAGATTCTCAATCTCATTTAGCAAAGAAGTTATCTTTTCATTGTGATTGTTACGTGTGACTTTAATCGAGTCATATAACTCTTTGTAATGCTGTTTGATTTTTGAATTTTCAGCTTGAAAACACTCATTTTCATATTGTAATTTATTGATGGTGTCTTGATAGTGAAAATTCTAAGAATCTGAAGACAATGGTTTATGGGTGTCAATCACATCACTCTTATTTGATTTTAATTGGGCAATTTGGGCCCTCAATTTTTGAATTATGTTAGTGTGAGCTTGAATTTTTTCATCTCGTTTGCTTAATTCAAAATATGCATCAAATTCAGGAGCATCCAAAGATGTCTTGGCATTTGAGATTTTAATTATTTCTTCTAAATGTTGATACTTTAATTGCAAATTAAGATTATCAACCTCTAGTTTTGAAAAATGCCTAACCATGTTATCAAGATCATCATTTTGAATTTTCTCATGCAATTTCAAATTCTCCCCCTCAAGCTCAACAACACGATTCTGGGTAACATTCAATGCAATAGACAACTCATGAAATTGACAAGCAGTTAATGTAGAATCAGTAGCAGTATAAAATACATCCTGAGCAATACATCTAGCAAACAAATTCTCATTGGTGATGAAAATGTTCTTTCTCTCAATCTCACGACTCTTAAGTTCTATCGCATGTTGGGATACCTCATTTTCCATATCTTCAAACACTTCTTTCATCTCTTTTACTTCAGTTTTAAGGGTTTTTTGCATGCCCTCAAAATGTTCCTTAAGGAGTTTAAAGAATGGTATAACCTCGGTTAAGTAGCACTATTTTGTTAGTTCAAAACCCCTTTCCCCTTCAGTAATTCCCGTTGGCGTAATTCTCTTCTTACATATTTTATCAAAATCAGCAAATAGTTGACAAAGAACATATATGCTAATTAGAGCTTTACATTCTGTGGGAAGAGTTAAAGGAAATAAGTGCATGGGTGTATTGGGTGGGTACACCGTTGCAGCCGCTATTTTTCTAAGGGGTGGAGTTTTGGCTTTAAGTTCATCAGCCTTTCTCTTTTCTATGTCCAGGGACCAAAATATTTGTTCTGGTGTCAACTTAGTCTGAGGTGCAAAAATAGTCAACCGGTTTTCCTCATAGTAATTATGGGGTTTGATTATGACCTTATTTGCTATACATTTGGGATCCTTCATTTTTTCAGCCATTCTTTCTCTACTTATTACTTCTATCTCATTACTCTCTTCAAATGATGACACATCGGGAGGGGCATGATCAGGCTTAATCATTACATTTGCATCATATAAGGCAGGTTGGACAACTTTAACACTCTTAAGTAAAACTGATTTAGGTTCACCTACATCCTTTTCACTATTTTCATGACACAACCTTTAATGCTTTTAAATCATTTGAGCAGTTTGTCTGGTCTGGTCTTGTGTGTACAACTTGTTTTCAATCTTGTTCTTTAACGTTTTAAGTCTGGAAAAATCATTTAAGAGTTTTGTTTCTTTTTCTTTGAAATCATGTTTTAGTGTAATTACACTTTCTTGGATCTCCTGTTTTTGTTTAACAGTTTGATCAAATTGTTTTCGTAAAGAATATAACTCCTTTTTCAATGTTTCTTCCCTTAAATCACGTTCAGTTATGAATGTACGCATTTGACCATCCATTTTCTGCTCACGTTCTGTTAGCTCAAATTTTGCACGTTGTTCATATATGGCCACCTGATCTTTATAGATGTTAAGTCTAGTGGTCAAGGTGTCATCGGGGATAAACGTAGTGTACTCATGCAACACATAACTATCATTTATAACAGAGGATGCACTACTAGGTACAACAGACGCTTCATTGTGTTTCACATATTGTTCATACGGAATAACATCGCTATTTCACATATTAGCAGTATCTGACTCAACAACGTTTTTCTGTTGTACTTTGTTGGGAATCTTTTGTTCATGCAACATATTATCATCATTAATAACAGAAGATAACCCACTAGGTTCAACAGATGCTTCGTTGTGTTTCACATGTTGCACGTTGTTCATAGCAGTATCTGACTCAACAACGTTTGTCTGTAGCTGATGGAGCTCTTTCTCTTGAGAATTCGGGCACACAGAGTTCCTATCGGCACTAACATACTCAAACACATTTATCTGTTGTACATCTTTGGGAATCTTTTGTTTGCCAATCATGTCATACAATTTGAGTACCTCATAAATGACAGAATCCGTAGTTTTTGACATGATATGTAAGTGCACGGGATTTTACAATTCTATGATTTAAACTGAGAAATAGATTCTTTCGCGGGATTTTACAAAAATCAAGAATGAACCGTGATTTGATTACTTGAATGTGTTATGATGAAAGTTTGGTAGACTTGGTGATCTGTTGTATAGTAGTAATTTGGTATGGTTGATGCAAGTTCTTATGGTGAAATTTTGGTTTGAAAACTTAAAACCTTAATAACTTCATTTTGGAGCGATTTCAGGCTTCGAAAGTTACGGTTTGATAGGTAATTAGCTGAAAACGGAGTTACGGTTCAAAAGTTATGGCCGTTTGAAGTTTTAACGTAAAAAGTCAACTTTTAGTCAAACCGCAGGATCCACTGGTCAAACCGCAATGACCAAACCTCAAGACCAAAACGCAGCTTTAGAGGCAAATCGCAGAAGTCAAATCGCAGAGTTAAACCACAGTTAATCACAAAACGCAGAAGACAAAAACGCAATAGGTCAAAACCCAAGAACCCTCAAACCGCAGAGGACCACAAACCGCAGAAGACTCAAACAGCAGAATACCACAAACCGCAGAAGACTCAAACCGCAGGATACCACAAACCGTAGAAGACTCAAACCGCAATACCACAAACCGCAGAAGACTCAAACCGCATAATACCACAAAACCAAAACGTAAGACCTAAAACGCAACAGTCAAAACGCAGCTTACTCAAACCGCAACTTGCTAAAACCGCAACTTGGTCAAAACGCAGTACTACTAGACAAAACACAAAGGACAAATATGTCGCTTTCTTTGCGTTTTGTCTTTTTCCCATTTTGGCTAAGAATCAAAACGCAACAATCTTTCTTGCCAAACCGCAACCAAGTACTACCAAAACTACTCCAAACGCAGCCAAGAACACCACACCGAGAGGCAAAACGCAGTCAAGAAAGATCCTTAAATCTTCCAAGAAAACGCACCAATTCAACCGTGGATTACCAAGAGTTGATACTAGATGATTTTGTGAACACAAAAGTACAAATTTCTAATGATTTAAACCACAAACAAAGCTCAAACCAATGATTTTGCCACCTTTCTATTCGAACCACAAAAACAAAACAAAAGTGCCCAAACCACACCACAAATTCATGAATATGCAATCACTCGAACCTAACCATGGCTCTTGATACCAATTGTAGCATATTCAACAACGTATAACACACAAAAGGTAGTGATTTGGCCGAACACTTAGAGAGAGAAAGAGAGAAGTTGGGAACTTAGAGAAAGAAATAGAAATGTATTAGGTTAAAAGTGAAGGAAGTTCCAACCCTTCCCACACATGGGAAGGGGTATTTATACTACTAGCATAAGTGCCCCGAGTGGGCTGTGGAGTGAGCTGACAGTGGGTAAAGACCCGACCCAACTCCACAATACTACGATAACTAAACTAATACTAATAATCCTACAAGCTACTTAATGCTAATAACTACTCGGGGTGACCGAGTCTTCATATGAATATTTATATTCCTAACACCATTGACTAAATATTGCATATACTTTTACACGACACAAAGTTATAGACATTAGAATGACCATCACTTTTTCTTTAATACTAACAATCTGCCCCTAAGGGGTGGTCATTCAAATGATGCTCCACGTGATTGGGTCTTTTGACTTTTTGGTCTTGAACTTTGTTTGTTGTCATGGAATAGTCTTGATTCTTTGTTCCTTCATGCTTTGTGATCTTTGATTAATGACTTTTGATTGTTCTTGCCTTTGATCAACATCTTCTTATGATTAGTTGCGTCGTCTTCTCCATCATACTCATACTTCTTGAAAATACATTGAATTTCATACTTATGTCTTCCTCACTTGATTCATGAACTTGTTCTTGACTTCTTGATTAGCTCTTTTGACTTTGACGTAACTCATTGTCTATAACTTGATCTTATTGTCTTGAATGTTCTTCACTTGAGCTTGTTGAGGATGAACTTCATAAGTATGAGTATGTGGAGGTGAATATGTTGATGTATGAAATGTTGGTGTATGGTCTTTCTCCAAGGGGACTTTCATCAGTACCTGCATAAAAATGTTAATTGAAATCACCAATCGATCATCGTGGACTTTTCTTAGAGAATAGACCACTACGATTGTTTTACTGATGAATGTCTTGATTCCATTCTCCTTGGTCGGGCACATCAGCAGTCCTAATCCTGTTGAGGGACAGTTATCAATACTATGGATAAATCCAAGTAGAGACCCACGTCTTAAGGACTCGATTCGTGAAAGGAATCTCCTTGGCGGGATTTCCAGCACTTACAGGCTCAGACTTCGAGAGAATTAACAGCATAGTGTGAAAACCCTCTATAACCCTTACAGAGGATGTTCCTGAATTGGATACCCTCAAGAAGGCTTACCCAGATATACCGAAGTATACCCACAATTCAGGTGAGCCGCTGAAGTATACCGAAGTATCATTCAACGACTGTAGTCCGTTTGAAACAGGTAACCATCATGATAGATAAGGCAAGATCCGTAGATTTCATAAGAGACTCATATACAACTTGTGTCTTTTTTGGCGAACACAAGTGTATGTTATGGAAGTGTATCCTAAGAGATCTTTTAGTGAATCTCATGACTCTAGACTCGATTACGTGCATTTTGTTTTAGTAGTCGGAGGCATGGAGCAGAGTGCCACTTTTTCAATACCAACACATCTCGAAGTGAGAGGTCAATAGATTATGCAAGGTTCTCCGTAGGAAATGAAACAAATATCTTTTAAGAGATACTTGAGTGGCTAGGAGGGGTTGTGCAGCGCGTCACTGGGTCCATGACGTCTTGTCTTCAATACTGGTATCATCTTAGTGATAACCGATAACAGATGTATTGACCCGGTTTCTGCCCTAAGTTTATTGGAGGGCTATTTCTTTTCACCCTTTTCTCAAACTTTTCTTTTTAATTCTTTAGCCCTTTCTTTCTCCTTTCATCGCTTTACTCCTTTTTTCAATCATACCTAAGGACATCTAATTCTAATCTATTGGAATTGTCCTTGGGTAGATCCCTACGGTTCTGGTGGATCATAGGACATAAAACTAACCATAATCACCTTATTACTCCATGATTATCCTAGATTCATTGATCACATGCCATAAAACCTTTTGTGAAAATCTCTCAAAGTGTTTATGATTATAAAACACATTTTTGTTAACACTTTTGAGAGTTTGACTTTGTGGAAACCGTAGAGGGGGGGGGGTGAATACTTTTCCGTTTAAAAACTTAAAAACTTTTGTATCAAACACCCGATCAAGTGTGACATAATATGAAAAGTGTCAACACTAGTCTTACAAGAACTAGAGATAATATAAAGCAACAAGTAAGGCATGTCACATTAACACAAACTTAGACATATTAGTAATAATATGCCATGACACAAACACAACTAACATGATATAAGCAACAAACCACACCAATATAAATGCAATGTAAAGCGGTAAATGCAAGAATAAACGTAAAGAGATAAGTAAAGAAAGCGCAAACCGAACATGAAGATTTATAGTGGTTTGGTCACGAAGCTCCTCTTCGCCCTACTCCACTCCCCGAGTACCCAACTCGAGAGTTACTCCACTAATCAACAAGCTCCCTTCTCGGCAGAGAAAACCATACAACATTGCTTACACTATTTTCCGACACTAAGCTAGATGTTGAGTTCTTCTTAGGGTACAACCAAACCCTTTATGTTTTATGGCCCAACATAACAAACCTTGTGTTTTAAGGCCTAAACACATAAACCATGTCGCTTACATTATTTTCCGACACTAAGCTAGATGTCAAGTACTAATCTAGTTAGTACCAATCTCACTCACAATCTACCCGATCCTCACAAATCACACAAGCTACAAGATCCACATGATCTACACTCGATCTAGCCGAGCTATTCACGATCTACCCGATCCTCATGATCTACACGATCAACCCTATCTTCACACGATCTACCCGATCTACTCACTATCAACACAAGCTACACAAGATCTCCCTGATCTCTACAAGATCACAATGATCCACGCAAGATGACTAAACAAGACAATGACAACTTGATGTATGTCTAGATACAACAAGTAATGCAAGTGCACTACACAATGACTCTAACACCTTTTATCTTCTTGATACTTTGTGTTCTTCTCTTGGACTAATAGAGGAATGAAGGTGATCTTTAGTTGGATGAAAAAATCACTATTAAACAAAATAAAAACTCTCTAAATGATCAAAGAAAGTGTTGGGAATTTTGGAAGTTCCTACTGATGAAGTTCTTCTGACAGGTTTCTGCTGAAGCTATAGATGGTTTCTGCTGACATAGTGTTCCTGCTGAAGACTTATAGTGTTTCTGCTGAAGGCTTATTTCTACGGATATAGTGAATCCGTATCTTTATTATTAGTTTGTTAGGATATGCATGAACTATTTTAGGTAGTGATATGCATTGATATTTTTATTTATTATTGTATTAAGGTTCCTTGTGTATAAAAGGAACAGATGTCTTTAGTATTAGACACGCTTCTGGAGAGAAAATCATAACTCCAGGAAGAACATTTTAGAGAAAAATAATAGAGATCCATAGAGGATCATTGTTCTTGTTATTAGAAAAACCTTGTTAAGAAACTTTGATTGTTCTTATTCTTATTCCGCTGTGCATATAATCATTGTTTTCTATAATCCTAGAAGAGTGAGATCTTGGATTCTACAATTGTAGAATCCAAGATCTCACTCTTCTAGGATTATAGAAACAATGATTATATGCACAGCGGAATAAGAATAAGAACAATCAAAGTTTCTTAACAAGGTTTTTCTAATAACAAGAACAATGATCCTCTATGGATCTCTATTATTTTTCTCTAAAATGTTCTTCCTGGAGTTATGATTTTCTCTCCAGAAGCGTGTCTAATACTAAAGACATCTGTTCCTTTTATACACAAGGAACCTTAATACAATAATAAATAAAAATATCAATGCATATCACTACCTAAAATAGTTCATGCATATCCTAACAAACTAATAATAAAGATACGGATTCACTATATCCGTAGAAATAAGCCTTCAGCAGAAACACTATAAGTCTTCAGCAGGAACACTATGTCAGCAGAAACCATCTATAGCTTCAGCAGAAACCTGTCAGAAGAACTTCATCAGTAGGAACTTCCAAAATTCCCAACAATCCTCCCCTAATCTTGAATTTGACAACGTTAAGTTCAAGATTCTTGATAGATCATTAATACTTCACAAAAAGAGGATTGAACTCGAACATCAGCAGCAAAGAATCAAATGAACCATATCTCTATGAATGGCAAAATTTTAAACTTCAGGTCTTTGCAGCAACAAATGACAAAGTGTACATCAAAACAATTTAGTTTCATACTATTCTCATCACATCCAGGTGTGTTAACACCTGTGAGAGGTGAATCATTGAAAATAATGGATTTGATGTCTCTTTACCAATAGCCATCACTACTGGAGTAGCCAAATGTTTAAGTTCGAAAACTATGGTACACTGATAACCATCTGATTTATTAGCAAATCAGCAACTATAAACGGATTTGAGATGTCTTTACCTGTAGCCGTTTGCTCAGGACTAGCCAATTCTTTGGTTTCAACTGAACCTTGGTGAATTGAGAACCAAATATGGATACCAATTGTCTTTACCACAAACCATACTTTTGTGGACTAGCCAATTCTTTGGATCCCATAAAGGGTTACATCCATGGTGAATTGATGACCATTTCAACTCTCAGCAATGAAGCATGGGTGAGTTGAGTACCCTATAGCTTTGAGCAAGCTATTACAGCTATCAACGGATTTGATTATCACACCAGAGCCGTACCCTCATGGTGAGTCAACTCTTTCTTGTCTATGAGACATGGTGAGTTGATTACCATTTATTGTGTAGGTGTAAACACCAACACTGTACCTGCACAAAAGTTAGTATACAAGTGCGATTTTTTTTTTTTTTTTTTTTTTTTTTTTTTTTTTTTTATCTAAGAACGATAATAAACAAACAAATAAAAATGATTTTTTTTTTTTTTTTTTTTTTTTTTTTTTTTTTTTATATAATAAACTAACTACGAAAAGAAAATAAATAGAAAAGAAAATAATGATTTTTTTTTTTTTTTTTTTTTTTTTTTTTTTTTTTAACGAATCAAAAAGAAAGTAAAGAAAGAAAACAATTTTTTTTTTTTTTTATTATTATTATTATTTTATGTTTTTATTTATGTATATATATATATATATATATATTTTTTTTTTACTGAAAAAGAATCATAAAGAAAGTAAAAATAAATAAATAATGTACAACAATAATCAGTAGATACCATGAATGACCAGCATAATCCGGAGCAGCAGTATCCGAAGCCATCAGCAGAAATGAGAGTATCAGCAGGAATGGGAATACTTTCAGCAGGAATGAAAGCACTATCAGCAGTATCCATGTGAGAGTAGCAGACATAAAATTAAGTCATCAGCAGAATCAAAACATCCGTGCCGACTCCAGCTGCAACATGCTACTGGCTTGACAACATTGTACCATGCGCATCACTTCATGACCCACAATAATGATTTGGTCCATAAACAATTTAGCCGCACATGTTTGACCAATGAACTTCAGTCATCCGATCCCACACTGAATTACCCTATGTTGACCACACTTAATTACCCCATGTATTGACGCTTGCATTGACCCAAGTTAAATAAAATACCAAGCCCCATTTTGAGTCCATGTGATATAATAAACTAGTCATCATACACTTGCGTATGACTAGTCAAACCATTATCCCATGAATTAATTCAACCAATCATAGTAACCCTTTAACTGTCCCACTAATTTGATTAAAACCATAGGCTATAAGACAGTAAGCAATGACAGAAACAGTGAACATCAGACCCAACCCATATGACAAATACTGAGTACAGCAGATCAATCGAATAAAATAATCCATAGCAGCATTATTCAGTGAACACAAACAAACTAAAAAAAATGTTAGATAGCACAAAAATATACAACAATAAGCCTCCCCTTAGGCTTATGCCTCCCCTCAATCAGTGCACCTGACAAGGACTATTGTTCTTGGGTACCCAGAATGAACCTTTCCTTTTATTTGTCCAAGAACAACCTGTTGAGGGCTTAACACCAGTATCCCATCTTGTTCCTTCCATATACCTTGGGTCATAATAACCAGGCCAAAAACCATTCTGAAAGTAAGTACTAGTAGGTATGTAGAATGGTCTAGCAACATGTCTTTTCCAATGAGCTGGAAAAGATCTACTATGTGTTGCTTGTGGAACATATGGGGGAATATCATTAACATTGGTCCACATTGGTCTAGATTTGTTTTGACTAGCACACACATCCATTCTCTTCTCATGAAAATCACAATCCTTAATGAGATGAGACTTACTACCACACACAAAACAAGTTTTCTTCTTAACATTACCAGCCTTTTTATTAAAACAACCATTCTTATTACAAGAAGTCCTAGAATTGTATGTATTCTTATCAGATTTATTACAAGTGAAACTAGGTAAATCTTGAACAACAATGGGTTCTTGTTTGGGTGCCCTAACTTTGGATTCAATCTCAACTTTACTCTTGGATGTGGAAACACTAGAGGTAAAGTATTTAGACTCAGTTGAGATGGACTCTGAGCTTTTAACATTAAGAACACTGGGGGCAGAGACATTGACCTTGGAAGACTTGTCACTTGAATCACATGAGGTATAGTCACTTGACTTTTTGCCATATAGATGGTGTGATCCATCAAAGTCTTTTTGAGGAGAGCTAGGCATAAACTCACCTCTAATAGGTCCAGGGACAGCATGTAATTCTCCTTCTTTGACAAACTTAACAGGGATTTGATAGTCTACAGGTTCAGGGTCAAACACACTATACTCATTAGGGTCATAGAATTGATCTTTCCCTATGTAGTCACCAAACCCTAAACCAAGTTTAGTTTTTACAGACATAGAACTATTAACTAACCTGTTTAGATTTTTAGATGAATCTTTCCATTTATCAAACCTAGCCAAGCTATCGTCTAGTTTAGTCTGCAAATCCTGTTTTTCTACCACTAGTTTAGCCTTTTCCTTTTCACAACATTTTAATTCATTTGTAGTACACAGTAAATCTCTCTCTAACAACCCTATCTTTTCATTATAAGCGACCTCATTCTTCTGAAACCAAACTTTTTGTCTTTCTAGAGTTTTTAAAGCATGTTTATAAGCCTTAACCTCTACATAACATTCATTATATTTGGGTTTCAATTCATCATAGTCCTTTTTAAGTTCATTATATCTTTGACTACAACCAAATATACAATTTTGTACCTGAGAGATGCCCGTCATACCAAAGTTTCCAGCCACATGTGTACCATATCCAGCAATCATCTCATAGTCCTGTGTAGTTCCAGCCTCAGTTACATTTTCCTCATCTTTTGTCTCATGTCCAGCAATCATTTCCCTCACTTGAGTGGCACATCTTTCCTTATCTTTTCCTTCATCTTGTGACCAGTCTACCTCAGAATGAGGAGGTTTGAAGTTTCTAACTTTATTGAGATATGTCTCAACAGTATCACCAAATTCGAATGAAACCATTGTACGAAAATAATAATAACTTCTCACGTGACAGTTCAATTAAATCACACTGAGCAAAATATCAATTCGTACGAGATTAAACACACAGCTGCTCACGTTGACTTGAGTGACCAATCAATTCACAAATGACAAATTCAATTAACAGCAGCGAGAGTATGAGATTAAATGAAAGTATGACACCCCAAGTGACACAAGCGACAACCACTTTAATTCTTTTACTCCGACCAATTAATTACAAACCACCAATTAGCCCCACGTGATGATCACAAAAGCAATTTAATTCTTTATTAATGATTCGACCAGTCACTTAATTCAACGGACCAGGATGAGACAGCAGTAGTCACGCATAAAAATCACAACCAATTAAATATTTGTTCCACACGACAAAAATCAATTTAATGTGCTACTATCACACAGTCCACAAGCGACAACCAAAGACCACAAATGTTGACCGCTGATTTCAATTAATTCAAGCAGTACGAGGTTTTATTTACGCCGGCCCACACGTACAATAAATTAATCAATCAACCAATAGTATGCCACTAACTCACGTTATTGACCGAATAATTCTAACACCGATCAGATCTGCTTAAAAAAAATTAAATACGAATACCTCTGATCTGCTACTGACTGCTACGAACCTTCTCTTCTTTCCCAGATAAAAACCTTGTTGAATCCTTAGATATCGAGAGCCACCCGCTCTGATACCAATTGTAGAATCCAAGATCTCACTCTTCTAGGATTATAGAAACAATGATTATATGCACAGCGGAATAAGAATAAGAACAATCAAAGTTTCTTAACAAGGTTTTTCTAATAACAAGAACAATGATCCTCTATGGATCTCTATTATTTTTCTCTAAAATGTTCTTCCTGGAGTTATGATTTTCTCTCCAGAAGCGTGTCTAATACTAAAGACATCTGTTCCTTTTATACACAAGGAACCTTAATACAATAATAAATAAAAATATCAATGCATATCACTACCTAAAATAGTTCATGCATATCCTAACAAACTAATAATAAAGATACGGATTCACTATATCCGTAGAAATAAGCCTTCAGCAGAAACACTATAAGTCTTCAGCAGGAACACTATGTCAGCAGAAACCATCTATAGCTTCAGCAGAAACCTGTCAGAAGAACTTCATCAGTAGGAACTTCCAAAATTCCCAACAGAAAGTGATCTAACTAAGAAGGGAATAGACGAGAGAAAACTGACTGGAAAAATCAAGTTGGAAGTGTAAAATGGTCTACTATTTATAGGCAAAGAAAAAAACTAGCCGTTACATACGGACGGTACCACTAAATACCCGACAGTACCACTAAATTTAGTGGTACTGTGCCAGACAAGGGACGCTCCAGTTTTTATTTTTAGTGGTGAAGGTTTATTTGGGGAAGTTTGGAGCTGATTTGGGGGGGAAAATAGCTGTTGGGATTTCTAAACTAATTTTTCAAAATAAAACATTTATTTTTAATTCAAAAATAATTTATAAAATGTATTTTTGAAAAAATGTTTTGTCACATTAAAAATGTGAAGTTTAGAACAAAAAATTTATTTCTTTGATCATCCGTCAAGTTTAAATTTGTTTGTTCATACCTTGAGTGATTTACGTCGGGATGGAAATCAACGACTCTGTTGAGGCATACTTGAGACGTTGAGAGATGTTGATGTAAGTATGCATTGATGATTTGGGTTTACAAGTAGCTTGTGCATTTTACATTTTGCATTACAAGTTACATGTTTCTCATTATTAAAATCGAAGAGACCGTATAGTTTAAATATCGTAATATTTGCACTAACAATCTCCCCCTTTTTGATGATGATAAATATGTAAACCGTGACACATAGTAAAATGTAAAAGTTACCTGTTTACACTTCCTTCTCCCCCTTTTGTCGAAGCTAAAAGGTAGTTGCCTCGAGCTCTCCCTTGAATTCACTCCCTACTCCCCCTTATTAAACTACTTTCCTTTCTTCCCAAAAAATGCGAGCTTGCATCATCCCAGTGAAGTCTTCTATCACCACTGTTAAAAAGACTCCATGCTATGTACTCAAATACTCCCGAGCTCCACCTAGCTCAATGCTCCTCTGTGGTAATTGTATTCCCTTCTATTTTTACCTTTGTTTCTAGCGAATCCATGAATCAAATTCTCACAAAGGCTTTTCCTACATCAATGGTTAGCTTCGTGCAACATAATATATAAAAGAATAGGAGCAACATTATAGGGATAGAATACACATAGCAAGATATTCAAGGGTTAAACTATGTTAAAATGTAGCCACAAAAAAATGAGTTTAATGAGCATATCAAAGTATGCTAGAAGTTAGATGATGAAGCGAAAAGTGTACCGCTTTTAGGGGGTCATTTAAGCCCTAAATCGTATTTATTTGATCAAATATTGCCCTAAATCGTTCCTTTTGTCATTTTAGGTACTTTGGAGAAGAAATCTGGAAAAGGAAGCATTTTGGACGTTTTTGGAGCATAAAAGTGAAGAAAACGGCAAAGTCTTAAAATTGTGCTGGAAAGTACCTTTGACGGCGTCAGGATTTGTTCTTGACGGCGTCATGGCTCAGTAAAAGTGGTGGATATGAAAATTACTCATGATAAGCCATAGAAATTTGCATGGGAATTCTGATGGCGTCACCCTTTGGAGTGATCAAGGTCGTCACGACTTAATTTAAAGAGGGACGGCGTCACGTGATGCGTGGTTTTGCGACCTTACAACAGGTTTTACCTCTCGAGGGATCTCAAGAGGCTTACAACCCCACCAGGCAGTGTACCTGACCGATGTAGTATAGTGTAATGGTAAGTACGGGGGATTGATCGTTCTCCACAGGGAATAGTGTTCGTTAGGTATGAAAAACTACTCTAATAGGTCTAAAGGTTGAGGAAGATTCTTTTTATGTTTTTTTTTATATTTTTATGAAAGCAAGTAAAATCTCGGGTTTGAAGGAGTGGGCGGAATTAGTTGCTAGTCAACTAACCCAAATAACTACAAATGCAAATAAAATAAATAACTGAAAATAAAATGTTGGTGAGAAACTTATGTGTAGAGAAATGTGTTTACTTAGATTTCCTTACTCCCTAACTATCTTTTACCGGTTAATTAGTGTGTATTAGTCGCGTGGATGACGGGTGTATTCCTTAATACCAATTGTGGGGTGGCGTACGTACTTCCCCAACTCTACAAGCTCCTACTTCACTCCTATGTCGAGCCGGCTAGGAAGCTCCTAACATGGGATCACTAGAATTCGCTTGTGCATTAAATACAACCATAAAAACCTTTAGTACGCCTTTGGTTCATGTTTCTTAAGACGTTCAAGCAAGTTACCGAATAGGAAGTTAGCCAGTTTTCTTAAGCCTAACATAGATAAACAATCATCCAATACAACTAACAACACACTAATAACCAATAATCAATAGCTAGGTTTCATTAGATCTAAGCAAACACCAGATAAATTTAGCCTAACATGTTAATCAAAAGACAAGAATAAGATAAAATCAAACAACAAATAGACATATTGAATGATTAATTGATAACTTATCTTCAATGTAACATGGAAGATCTCAAGGCAAAAAGCCTTGAAAAAGAAGCTAAAATCGTCTTAGGGTTTTCTCCCAAAATTCCACACACTAAGCTCTCCTCTAATGACAAAAAATTAGAAAACTATATATAGATTTTTGGATCTGACGGCGTCACGTTATGGAGTGTGACGCCGTCACCTCGCCGCTTCTAGGGTTCCCGGATGACCTTCTTGACGCCGTCCCTCTTTAGCTCTTCAAAAATCCATTCTGGCTTATCAAGGCTTGACGCCGTCGAACCTTGAACGTGACGCCGTCCCCTTTTGATTTAAGCCGTGACGCCCTTGATCAAGTTAAAGCGTGACGCCGTCAGAATTCACATGCTATTTTCACTGGCTTATCATGAGTAAATTTCACGTCCACTTTTTCTTGCCAAGGCATGACGCCGTCTGGGGTTAATTGTGACGCCGTCAAAGGTAACTTTCAGCCGATTTTTGAGACTTTGCCGTTTTCTTCACTTTTATGCTCCAAAAACGTCCAAAATGCCTCCTTTTCCAGATTTCTCCTCAAAAGTACCTAAAATGACAAAAGGAACGATTTAGGGCAATATTTGATCAAATAAATACGATTTAGGGCTTAAATGACCCCTTAAAAGCGGTACACTTTTCGCTTCATCAAATACCCTTACACTTGAGATTTGCTTGTCCTCAAGCAAATGCGCTTTTATTCTAATCAAAATACAGGTTAGGGGTCATTTAATGCAAACATAAAAGTAATTACAACAAATAATCGTTCCACTTCAATCATAATAAGCACGGAGATTACATACTAGCACCTCACAAGTAGTGTTTAGATACTCACATCTCTCAAGTGTCATCAAAATAAATCTCATAAATGAAAACGGATAATATCTCTCACTACCTGTCATAGCAAATAGATTACCATAGGCTTGGGAAAGGATCGAAAACCTCCTCCACTAGGCGTAAGCACCTAAGATAAACTATCAAAGAGGGCTTTTAAATGGGTTATAACGTTAGGTGTAGGGAAAAGGAAAACACGGTTTTGTTGGATAAAGGATATTTTACTGGTGGCGAGTTAAAAATCTTGATCAATTACATGTACTATACAATGTTGCTAAGCCAAGACTAGACTCAATCTTATGCTAAAAACAAAATAACAAAAACATAAGATAAATATAAAATGAAACGGGATGGTAGTCCGTATGTTTTTTCTATTTTTCATTTTCTCATTTTTTTGTGTTTTTCTTGATTTTTCGATTTTTTTTTTTTTTTTTTTTTAGACATACACTTTTGCCCTACCATCCAAAATAATACATCATAGGGGCATTGCATTCCCCTTACACTTGAACTTTTACATAACTTTACAAATACTAATCTAATGACTCGAATTAAGATAATTGAAAAACTTGGAGTACTTTTAAAACATTTAGCACATATGGGGGTAATAAATGATGTTCATCCCCATTACTCCATTATACTAGTACTTTACCCATGAGTCCCAATCGTCCCAAAACAATATGTACAAGGATATGACTCGACTTAGCAACCATGTAATCAACTAGATAATTAACTTGGGTTTAAACAACTGTTGTCACAATAATGCACTAAAAATGAGTGCATACAAGGTAGGCTAAGGCGATTTGGGTGTACATTTAAGTGGGGTGTAACAAATTCTTCCTTTAAGTAAAATGCTTAAAGGTCGAAACGAAAAGATAGGCTCTGAGGGGTGTACTAGGGGTATCGT
Organism: Artemisia tridentata subsp. tridentata; assembly: GCA_021014915.2. Classification (NCBI taxonomy): domain Eukaryota; kingdom Viridiplantae; phylum Streptophyta; class Magnoliopsida; order Asterales; family Asteraceae; genus Artemisia; species Artemisia tridentata. The sequence goes on from CP139509.1 coordinate 170,310,351, forward strand.
GTACTAAAAATGAGTACAACGCAAAGGGGTGTGGGAGAATTACTTGACCAATGTAGCCAATGTAATTATAACAAAAACACAGGTGTAAAACAACGGGTTAATCCTAATACCTCTTATCATGTAGTAAATCTAACTACACGAATGTAGTCTCACTTGTGGCCTCGGAATGGTCCTAACGCAAGTTTTAGAATCTAAGTGCTACCGGTACACACATCATAGCATAAATGCTTTTCCTACCAATTCTAGGGGCGAACCTCACATATTTGGGGTGGAAAATTTTTTAGTGGTATGGTTTTTGTGCTAGTCATATAACTCCTATCCGTGAGACGCTCATTAAGATCAAAGTTTCACTCCTATATGTTGTAAAAAATTTTAAATTTGGCACTAAAATTACCTTAACAAGTATTTCTCTCAGTTTTATTACACATCTACCATTAAACAAACAAAAATCAAGCGCAATGGCATTCTCTAAAATCGTACTTTTACCCCCCCCCCCTTACACTTAAGATGAACATTGTCCCCAATGTTCAAATAACAAGATGTAAAAGCAAAAAGTAAAAGAATGAAATCAAATACTCCCCTGATTCGCTCGGTGGATAATGAAATTACACGGTTAAATCTTCTTCCAAAGTAATGTTGAAGCTCCATGACTAATGCATCGCCATAAGCTTGATTCAAAACATTTCCTTGTCCAAAATAACCTGTTAAACCTGAGAAAACAAACACGAAAACCTGCATAACATCGGTGGGAAAAATCTATATATAAGGATATAATGCTTGTGGAATGATAATTTTGCAGATTCCTGGAGATTATAAGTTGGAGATTTTAATAAAAACTTTTTTTTTAAAAACAAAACTTTCAAAAATTTCTGAAAATTAAATCTGACGCCGTCAGGTTATAACCCCTGACGCCGTCAGAAATGACCTGACAAAAATTCTCATTTTAAGTTTCCGGAAAATTTCTGGAAAAACCTTTACCTTACTTCCTGGAAATCCTGCAAAACATCATTATGACTCGATACAAGCATTTGACTCAAACAAATACTAATATGTATGCTAATTTATTATTATTACGATTCATGTTCATTTGTGTTCTAATAAACCGATTTAGATTTCCCTTACACTTGTCTTTTGCAAAATACCTTTATATGTAGTTAAGACGAAGTTAAAAACAAAATAAAGCATTTTCACAAATTAGTTTTGAACATGAATCAATAAGAATAAAAATTAAACACACATACGGAAACAAATAAAATCAAACAATCAAATAAATAAACACACAAAGCAAATAAAGCAAATAAAGCTTGGGTTGCCTCCCAAGAAGCGCTTTTCTTTATTAACGAGTCTTGTAGCTAGACTCAAAGTCACGCTACCCTATGTAAGTAAGCTCGTCATCGAGGACGTCTTTAGGGTTAAGCTTGGATTGAAGTTTCCTATTGGTCCGCTTAGTACGATATATCTTTTCAAACTTCTCTCCATCCGGGTCATACAATGTCATCTTAATATGCCATGACCCATCTCCATCTTTGGGTGGTTTATCCCAATTCCACTTATGATCATCTTCCTCACAAATCCACTTATTCATTCCTAGGTTAATTGGCAAAACTCCTAGGAAATCAATCATCTTTCTAAAAACTAGAGAATCTTCAAATGGATCCAATTCGGTGTCCCTAGCCAAGAGTTGCTCAACCGTATGCGTTCGGTTAACAAAGTCCTCTTCTAGGTAAAATGGGCGTTGGGGTCCTATGAAGTCTCTATCAATCCAAGGTCCATATCTAGATGGTCTCCTATTTGATTCTAGCCAATGTGGTGTTGGTTCCTCACTAGTATCATAGGCATGTTTCTTAACATCATAGACTGACCAAGTATCTCCTTCTCCTACCGCTATCTTGGATTCCTTACAATCAATCATAGCACTAGCGGTCGCCAAAAATCCTCTACCTATCAACAAGGGGCATGTAGGGTCGCTAACCATATCAAGGACGTGGAAATCGGCTAAAATGGTTAGTTTTCCAATGTGCACTAACACGTCCTTAACTACTCCAACCGGGTAAGCAACACTTCCATCCGCTAAGCCTATTATCACCTCGGTTTCTTCAAGTTTTCCAAGTTTTAGAGAGGTGTAGAGAGGTAACGGAAGTAGGTTAAGGCTTGATCCAAGATTGGCTAATGTGTCATAAGCCTCCGAATTACCGATCTTGCAAGGTAGAACAAATAAGCCCGGATCATCTAACTTCTTAGGTAGCTTGTTTTGAACAAAGGCGGTCCCTTTTTCGCCTAACTTGAGCTTCTTCTCATCCAACTCATCAACAACCGGAATTTCAAGGTGGAGCACCTTGAATTCTTCGTCAAGGTTTTGAGTGGGAGGTGTTTCAACTATGTTGTTGACCAATTTGGATGTCATAACTTCTTGGTCATTTGGAACGACTTGGGTTTGTTTGAAACACGTGCTCATGGAATTGACCGAATAATATTGTGGACAAGAACTAGGGGACGAAACCGATGAAATAGCGTTGACGTTTAGTTTCGGGTTCTTGACCGTGTTGCTAGGGAGTGCTCCCATTTCTCGGTCATTGAGGGCTTTCAACAAGGTGTCAATCTTATCGGTCATCTCGCTTTGTTTTTGTTTGAAATCGGCTTCAAACTTGGCTAAACGAGCTTCTTGAGATGCCATAAATTTAGACATCAATCCTTCAAAGTTATCGGTACTACCATTGCCGGAAGGATTGTTGTTGAAAGTACGGTTCGAGTTGGAACCGCTTGATTCAAAACGATTAGGTGGGTTGGAAGAATTGGTTTGTTGTGTGTTTTGGTTTTGTTTCCACCTAAGGTTCGGGTGATTTTTCCATGAGGGGTTGTATGTATCACCGTAATGGTTTGGCTCAGGTTTGAAAGTGTACCACTTGTCTCCCGCTCCGTCGGTACGCGAGGATGCGTAGTCCACAAAAGCTTGTTCGGGGAGTTCCATGCAATCACGAGTGTCGTGGGGACCACTACATAATTCACATGAAGAAGTGATTTTGTTCACTTGGCTTGAAGGTTTAGGAGCCTCGTAGGATTTCATGAGAAACTTGACTTGGTCTTCAAGTTCTATGATCCTACGGTCAGAAGTGCTTGAATTGTTCGAAGGCAAAGATATTGCCTTGACCGTTTTATTCAAATCACGGGGATCACTCCAACTTTCGTTGTCATAAAGAGCAAGATCCTCTAGGAGAGCCCATGATTGTTCCGCACTTAGATCACGTAGCTTACCACCGGCCGATTGGTCAATGGTTTGCCTCGTGGAGAGATTGATATGGTCATAGAAGATTTGGACTTGGAGCCAAAGTTCTATGCCATGGTGAGGGACTTTTTGGAGTAAGTCCTTGAATCGAGTCCATGCCTCGTAGAGAGTTTCGCCTTGACGTTGTTGGAACATCAAGATATCATTCCTTAGCTTGGTAGTTCTTCCCGGTGGGAAAAACTGAGCAAGGAAACGAGTGGTGAGATCATCCCAAGAGGTGATGGATCCTGCGGGTTGACGTTCTAGCCACTGACTAGCTTGGTCCCGCAAAGAGAATTGGAAGAGACGCAATCGGGTCGTCTCTCGAGTGGCAACATCAAGGTCTATAGAATCAACGATTTTAAGAAAGTCCTTGAGATGTTGATTAGGATCTTCAGAACGAAGTCCATGGAATGCGCATCCGCTTTGCACCAACCGGATGGTGTCGGATCGCAAGGGTGTGATATTGGCTCCTTGAGTGAGCTCAATGGTGTTTCGATAGCCATGGTGGCTAGGACGGGAATACTCTCCTAAAGTACGGGCTCTAGGAGGTGGTGGTGGTTGTTGCGGTGGTTGGTTGTGGGGGTTAAGGATATTACCATCTTCCATGATGTCGGATGGTAATGATTACGAACAAAGACACGAAGAAAATAGATAGACTAAAGAAAATCTAGAAAAATAAAAAATCTCACTAGAAAGGAATCTAGTGAGTAGACCTAATAGAAATAAAAATTCAACCTAAACAATAACTATTCCCCGGCAGCGGCGCCAAAAACTTGATGCGTGGTTTTGCGACCTTACAACAGGTTTTACCTCTCGAGGGATCTCAAGAGGCTTACAACCCCACCAGGCAGTGTACCTGACCGATGTAGTATAGTGTAATGGTAAGTACGGGGGATTGATCGTTCTCCACAGGGAATAGTGTTCATTAGGTATGAAAAACTACTCTAATAGGTCTAAAGGTTGAGGAAGATTCTTTTTATGTTTTTTTTTATATTTTTATGAAAGCAAGTAAAATCTCGGGTTTGAAGGAGTGGGCGGAATTAGTTGCTAGTCAACTAACCCAAATAACTACAAATGCAAATAAAATAAATAACTGAAAATAAAATGTTGGTGAGAAACTTATGTGTAGAGAAATGTGTTTACTTAGATTTCCTTACTCCCTAACTATCTTTTACCGGTTAATTAGTGTGTATTAGTCGCGTGGATGACGGGTGTATTCCTTAATACCAATTGTGGGGTGGCGTACGTACTTCCCCAACTCTACAAGCTCCTACTTCACTCCTATGTCGAGCCGGCTAGGAAGCTCCTAACATGGAATCACTAGAATTCGCTTGTGCATTAAATACAACCATAAAAACCTTTAGTACGCCTTTGGTTCATGTTTCTTAAGACGTTCAAGCAAGTTACCGAATAGGAAGTTAGCCAGTTTTCTTAAGCCTAACATAGATAAACAATCATCCAATACAACTAACAACACACTAATAACCAATAATCAATAGCTAGGTTTCATTAGATCTAAGCAAACACCAGATAAATTTAGCCTAACATGTTAATCAAAAGACAAGAATAAGATAAAATCAAACAACACATAGACATATTGAATGATTAATTGATAACTTATCTTCAATGTAACATGGAAGATCTCAAGGCAAAAAGCCTTGAAAAAGAAGCTAAAATCGTCTTAGGGTTTTCTCCCAAAATTCCACACACTAAGCTCTCCTCTAATGACAAAAAATTAGAAAACTATATATAGATTTTTGGATCTGACGGCGTCACGTTATGGAGTGTGACGCCGTCACCTCGCCGCTTCTAGGGTTCCCGGATGACCTTCTTGACGCCGTCCCTCTTTAGCTCTTCAAAAATCCATTCTGGCTTATCAAGGCTTGACGCCGTCGAACCTTGAACGTGACGCCATCCCCTTTTGATTTAAGCCGTGACGCCCTTGATCAAGTTAAAGCGTGACGCCGTCAGAATTCACATGCTATTTTCACTGGCTTATCATGAGTAAATTTCACGTCCACTTTTTCTTGCCAAGGCATGACGCCGTCTGGGGTTAATTGTGACGCCGTCAAAGGTAACTTTCAGCCGATTTTTGAGACTTTGCCGTTTTCTTCACTTTTATGCTCCAAAAACGTCCAAAATGCCTCCTTTTCCAGATTTCTCCTCAAAAGTACCTAAAATGACAAAAGGAACGATTTAGGGCAATATTTGATCAAATAAATACGATTTAGGGCTTAAATGACCCCTTAAAAGCGGTACACTTTTCGCTTCATCATCACGCCTAATTCTGACGGCGTCAAGTCTTGATAAGCCAGAACGGATTTTGGAGAGCTAAAGAGGGACGGCGTCAAGAAGGCCATCCGGGAACCCTAAAAGCGGCGAGGTGACGGCGTCACACTCCATAACGTGACGCCGTCAGATCTGAAAGTCTATATATAGTTTTGCAATTTTTTGTCATTAGTGTGGAACTTGTGTGGAACTTTGTGTGTGAAAAACCCTAGGACGATTTTAGCAGCTTTTTCAAGGCTTTTTGCCTTGAGATCTTCCATGTTACATTGAAGATAAGTTCTCAATTAATCATTCAATATGTCTATGTGTTGTTTGATTCTATCTTGTTCTTGTCTTTTGTTTAACATGTTAGGCTAGATTTATCTTGTGTTTGCTTAGATCTAATGAAACCTAGCTATTGATTATTGGTTATTAGTGTGTTATTAGTTGTATTGGATGATTGTTCATCTATGTTAGGCTTAAGAAAACTGGCTAACTTCCTATTCGGTAACTTGCTTGAACGTCTTAAGAAGCATGAACCAATGCGTACTAAGGTTTTTATGGTTGTATTTAATGCACAAGCGAATTCTAGTGATCCCATGTTAGGAGCTTCCTAGCCGGCTCGACATAGGAGTGAAGTAGGAGCTTGTAGAGTTGGGGAAGTACGTACGCCACCCCACGATTGGTATTAAGGAATACACCCGTCATCCACGCAACTAACACACACTAATCAACCGGTAAAAGATAGTTAGGGAGTAAGGAAATCTAAGTAAACACATTTCTCTCCACATAAGTTTTACCACCTTTTCATTTTTGTTATTTTATTTTATTTGCATTCGTAGTTATTTGGGTTAGTTGACTAGCAACTAATTCCGCCCACTCTTTCAAAACCGAGATTTTACTTGCTTTCATAAAATTATAAAAACATAAAAAGAATCTTCTCTCACCCTTAGACCTATTAGAGTAGTTTTTCATACCTAACGAACACTATTCCCTGTGGAGAACGATCAATCCCCCGTACTTACCACTACACTATACTACATCGGTCAGGTACACTGCCTGGTGGGGTTGTAAGCCTCTTGAGATCCCTCGAGAGGTAAAACCTGTTGTAAGGTTGCAAAACCACGCATCAAGTTTTTGGCGCCGCTGCCGGGGAATAGTTATTGTTTAGGTTGAATTTTTATTTTATAGGTCTACTCACTAGATTCCTTTCTAGTGAGATTTTTATTTTATTTTTCTAGGTTTTCTTTAGTCTATCTTATTTCTTTGTATTTTTGTTTGTGACACCTTCCACCTGCCTCATGAGTAATAGTGATCGCTTGATCCCTGTTATTCGTATTTTCCGCCGTGCAAATTTCCAACTACCCGTTCCCCGCCCCCATCATAGAAAACAACAACCTTTCACCCGACCACCACTTTGGTAACAATTCTGAGATGGAGGAGTCTGACCATGAGAATGACTATGTTAGTCCATTTTACTACTCAGACTCCGATGAGGATGCCGGAAATGGAGAAGTAGTTAACAAGGAATGGGGAAAAGAGGAAATTAATCCCTTTAAGTATGTTGACCCTAGGACTAAGATCGAAAAGGATAGCCTCTTTAACATGCAATTTCCGTGTAAGATTGGTTATCATGATTTTTATGCTTATCTTAACTCATCTTTGCCTATGAACATTATCTCTCGCGCTAATTATAATAAAATCATGGTAGATGAGCTAGAATATCAAGGAGATAACAATTGTTGCTAGGACTAAGCCACTACACGTATTCGTTGGAAGTTTTGTGTATTTGGTGGATTTTATGGTTATGGAGAACTTAGGAGAATTCATTGATAACAAATTAACCCAAGTCATTTTTGGAGAACCCTTCAAAAGGTTGACCAACCTTGATGAAAAACTTGTGGACGGGTTAATTACATTCTCGGATGGGGATGAAGATTTTGTTTACCAAATGCCCTGATCACATCCTAAGTTTAAGAACTACTCCATTGAATCTTGCAATAGACTTGTGCCTCTTGATTTGTTAAGTGAGAATGATAAGAGGAAGGGGCTCAAATATCCACATGAGAAAAATAAGAGATACTATCATGGATGTTTGGAGCTGAATGATGAATACAAGAAAGATGAGGCAACAATTAGATGGCTCACACTCGGATACGTGAGCATAAGCGACACAAGGTAGCGTGACTTTGAGTCTAGCTACAAGACTCGTTAATAAAGAAAATCGCTTCTTGGGAGGCAACCCAAGTTTTATTTGCTTTGTGTGTTTATTTGTTTGTTTGTTTGTTTTTATTTGTTTCCGTATGTGTGTTTAAATTTTATTATTATTGATTCATGTTCAAAACTAATTTGTGAAAATGCTTTATTTTGTTTTTAACTTCGTCTTAACTACATATAAAGGTATTTTGCAAAAGATAAGTGTAAGGGAAATCCAAATCGGTTTATTAGAACACAAATGAACATGAATCGTAATAATAATAAATTAACATACATATTAGTATTTGTTTGAGTCAAATGCTTGTATCGAGTCATAATGATGTTTTGCAGGGATTCCAGGAAGTAAGGTATAGGTTTTTTCAGAAATTTTCCGGAAACTAAACATGAGAATTCTGTCAGATCAATTCTGACGGCGTCAGAATTTACAACCTGACGGCGTCAGGTTTTAATTTTCAGAAATTTTTGAAAGTTTTGTTTTCATAAAAAGTTTTTATTAAATCTCTAACTTTTAATCTCCAGGAATCTGCAAAATTATCATTCCACAAGCATTATATCCTTATATATAGAATTTATCCCGCCGATGTTATGCAGGTTTTCGTGTTTGTTTTCTCAGGTTTAACAGGTTATTTTGGACAAGGAAATGTTTTGGATCAAGCTTTTGGCGATGAATTAGTCATAAAGCTTCTACACTCTCTTGGAAGAAGATCTAACCATGTTACCACATTATCCACCGAGCGAATCAGGGGAGTATTTGATTTCATTCTTTTACTTTATACTTTTAAATCTTGTTATTTGAACATTGGGGACAATGTTCATCTTAAGTGTAAGGGGGGGTAAAAGTACGATTAGAGAATGCTATTACGCTTGATTTTTGTTTGTTTAATAGTAGATGTGTAATAAAACTGAGATAAATACCTGTTAGGGTAATTTTAGTGCCAAATTTAAATTTTTTTTACAACATTTAGGAGTGAAACTTTGATCTTAATGAGCATCTCATGGATAGGAGTTATATGACTAGCACAAAAAACCGTACCACTAAAAAATTTTCCACCCCCAAATATGTGAGGTTCGCCCCTAGAATTGGTAGGAAAAGCATTTATGCTATGATGTGTGTACCGGTAGCACTTAGATTCTAGAACTTGCGTTAGGACCATTCCGAGGCCACAAGTGAGACTACATTCTTGTAGTTACATTTACTACATGATAAGAGGAATTAGGATTAACCCATTGTTTTACACCTGTGTTTTTGTTATAATTACTTTGGCTACATTGGTCAAGTAATTCTCCCACACCCTTTGCGTTGTACTCATTTTTAGTACACGATACCCCTAGTACACCCCTCAGAGCCTATCTTTGCGTTTCGACCTTTAAGCATTTTACTTAAAGGAAGAATTTGTTACACCCCACTTAAATGTACACCCAAATCGCCTTAGCCTACCTTGTATGCACTCAATTTTAGTGCATTATTGTGACAACATTTGTTTAAACCCAAGTTAATTATCTAGTTGATTACATGGTTGCTAAGTCGAGTCATATCCTTGTACATATTGTTTTGGGACGATTGGGACTCATGGGTAAAGTACTAGTGTAATGGAGTAATGGGGAAGAACATCGTTTATTACCCCCATATATGCTAAATATTTTTAAAAGTACTCCAAGTGTTTCAATTATCTTAATTCGAGTCATTAGAATAGTTATTTGTAAAGTTATGTAAAAGTTCAAGTGTAAGGGGAATGCAACGCCCCTATGATGTATTATTTTGGATGGTAGGGCAAGAGTGTATGAAAAAAAAAAAAAAATCAAGAAAAATACAAAAAAAATGAGAAAAAGAAAAATAAAAAAAACATACGGACTACCATCCCGTTTCATTTTATGTTTATTTTATGTTTTTATTATTTTGTTTTTAGCTTAAGATTGAGTCGAGTCTTGGCTTAGCAAAATTGTATAGTACATGTAATTAATCAAGATCTTTAACTCGCCACCAGTAAAATATCCTTTATCCAACAAAACCGTATTTTCCTTTTCCCTACACCTAACGTTATAACCCATGTAAAAGCCCTCTTTGATAGTTTATCTTAGGTGCTTACGCCTAGTGGAGGAGGTTTTCGATCCTTTCCCAAGCCTATGGTAATCTATTTGCTATTACAGGTAGTGAGAGATATTATCCGTTTTCATTTATGAGATTTATTTTGATGACACTTGAGAGATGTGAGTATCTAAACACTACTTGTGAGGTGCTAGTGTGTAATCTCCGTGCTTATTATGATTAAAGCGGAACGACTATTTGTTGTAATTACTTTTATATTAGTGTTAAATGACCCCTAACTTGTATTTTGATTAGAATAAAAGCGCATTTGCTTGAGGACAAGCAAATCTCAAGTGTAAGGGTATTTGATGAAGCGAAAAGTGTACCACTTTTAGGGGGTCATTTAAGCCCTAAATCGTATTTATTTGATCAAATATTGCCCTAAATCGTTCCTTTTGTCATTTTAGGTACTTTGGAGAAGAAATCTGGAAAAGGAAGCATTTTGGACGTTTTTGGAGCATAAAAGTGAAGAAAATGGCAAAGTCTTAAAATTGTGCTGGAAAGTACCTTTGACGGCGTCAGGATTTGTTCTTGACGGCGTCATGGCTTGGTAAAAGTGGTGGATATGAAAATTACTCATGATAAGCCAGAGAAATTTGCATGGGAATTCTGACGGCGTCACCCTTTGGAGTGATCAAGGTCGTCACGACTTAATTTAAAGAGGGACGGCGTCACGCCTAATTCTGACGGCGTCAAGTCTTGATAAGCCAGAACGGATTTTGGAGAGCTAAAGAGGGACGGCGTCAAGAAGGCCATCCGGGAACCCTAAAAGCGGCGAGGTGACGGCGTCACACTCCATAACGTGACGCCGTCAGATCTGAAAGTCTATATATAGTTTTGCAATTTTTTGTCATTAGTGTGGAACTTGTGTGGAACTTTGTGTGTGAAAAACCCTAGGACGATTTTAGCAGCTTTTTCAAGGCTTTTTGCCTTGAGATCTTCCATGTTACATTGAAGATAAGTTCTCAATTAATCATTCAATATGTCTATGTGTTGTTTGATTCTATCTTGTTCTTGTCTTTTGTTTAACATGTTAGGCTAGATTTATCTTGTGTTTGCTTAGATCTAATGAAACCTAGCTATTGATTATTGGTTATTAGTGTGTTATTAGTTGTATTGGATGATTGTTCATCTATGTTAGGCTTAAGAAAACTGGCTAACTTCCTATTCGGTAACTTGCTTGAACGTCTTAAGAAACATGAACCAATGCGTACTAAGGTTTTTATGGTTGTATTTAATGCACAAGCGAATTCTAGTGATCCCATGTTAGGAGCTTCCTAGCCGGCTCGACATAGGAGTGAAGTAGGAGCTTGTAGAGTTGGGGAAGTACGTACGCCACCCCACGATTGGTATTAAGGAATACACCCGTCATCCACGCAACTAATACACACTAATCAACCGGTAAAGATAGTTAGGGAGTAAGGAAATCTAAGTAAACACATTTCTCTCCACATAAGTTTTACCACCTTTTCATTTTCGTTATTTTATTTTATTTGCATTCGTAGTTATTTGGGTTAGTTGACTAGCAACTAATTCCGCCCACTCTTTCAAACCCGAGATTTTACTTGCTTTCATAAAATTATAAAAACATAAAAAGAATCTTCTCTCACCCTTAGACCTATTAGACTAGTTTTTCATACCTAACGAACACTATTCCCTGTGGAGAACGATCAATCCCCCGTACTTACCACTACACTATACTACATCGGTCAGGTACACTGCCTGGTGGGGTTGTAAGCCTCTTGAGATCCCTCGAGAGGTAAAACCTGTTGTAAGGTTGCAAAACCACGCATCATTAGACACGTAATGAAAGTGTGCCAAAAGGATAAAAACCAAGAAGAAAGCCCAAGAAAGTTGAGCGACACAAAGATGTGAATGCGTAATGCAATTCAATGACACTAGAGAGTCACAACTTGACCGACAACCTAAGGTGTAATTGTTCAATCAATCACACTAACAAGAATGAGATTCGTTCGTTGACTGACACATAAAATGACTTCTTCCTAGTTGTCATTGGGAAGGCAAATTCTAACAAACCTTTTGAACAACATAATCATCTACCTAAGATGATTGGTGTTAATGATAGTTTGTTGATAAGACATAATCTAAATGATTACTATTATAACAAGTCATGTCATAAAGTAGACTCGATAGAAGATATGCCAAAAAATGAAAATGAGAACGATATGCACCTAGATGCGAATGGAAATGATTCCATAAGAAGGGAAGTGTTGGATTTGACCTTTGAGAAAAGGTGGGAAAAGACGGTTTAGATTAATATATCGTTTGCAATGACAATGAGATGCATGATATATTTCAAAGGAGAAAAAGAAAATGTGCATGTGATCCTTACAGGATTGTGGGCGAATATCTCTAACAGGGTTGAGGTAACGAAGTTCTAGAATTCTAGTTTTGGATGATCCTAGTTGTGAGTTAGAGATGATTTGGTGTATGAAGGATTTTGTGTGATTGTGTAGTTTATACACATTGGGTATAATGATTGTGAGAATTGAAGGTTATTGAACTAACTATCACTATCAAGAGTGAAGGATATTTGTGAGGTTTGAGTGTAATGATCGATGGGTTGAAGGTTCTTAAACTAAATATCATTGTCAAGAGTGAAGTTTAGTTGTAAAGGTTGAGTGTGATGATGAATGATATTAATGTGAGGTTTGATGTGAGGGTTAAAGGTGTTTGTATAGAACAAATATCTAGGTGGTCACAAAGAGTAGAGGTTAGGAAGCTAGAACCGATTGTGGTTTTGCGACTGAGGTTTTGCTAAGTAGTGGGTACTTAGGAGGTGAGTGTTTTAGTAGAGAATTCTAGGGAATAAGAACCACATTTGTGTGTTCTTGAGAGTGTTTGGTGAAAGACTATATGAGTGTGTTTTCGCTCCCCCTTAATCGATGACAATCCGGACAAGATGTGTTGGAAAAAGAATTAAAAAAAGAGGAAAAAATCATTGACGGAAGCGATGAGCTTAGTAACGTCATGACAAGTGGTGGATATCATACAATAAACTTCACCTTTGAAGTCACGTAGCTCTTCTCAATCATTGTGAATATTCATAGAACATTCATATGATGAGGCATGTGATTACGTGGAAATGTGCTAAGGGTTAAGAAGATAGAATCTTCAAGGTTGTGGAGTTAGTGATAAGGTTCTAGTGGGTTTATCTTTGATAGAAGAAAGTATGTTGATGAAGAAGGGTTATCTCAAATTATCCGAGCGGTTCTTCGCTTGAAGTGCGTGGAAGATGAGTGGGATGCGGAAGCATTGGTAGTGTAGAACGAAGGTTGAGAATTGTAGCTAAGTTGAGAAGATAACGGATACGGAAGTAACCAAACATATGGTGTGTTTAGTACCAGGCGGAAGTGAAAGGGGAAAAAGCTAAGGAATCAGAAGATAGGCATAATCTATTCTGATAGGAGACGGTTCTGGTTCAAGACTACAGCAAGTGGGTTTTGATAGTGCTTTTGAAACAGTGAGAATTGAAAGCAAAATAAACTGTCTCAGCAGACAACGGTCCGACTGTACCGTTAAATTTAGCGGTATCGTCCCCTATTTAAGGGTACCATGACCTGCTGAGGTCAGTTTTTTCACAGAATTTGATTTTCGACAAAGAATTTCACATATGTTGTGATTTTTCTGGTCCTTAGATTAAAGGAATTTATACCAAATAAATTCTTTTATGAATGAATCCAACGGGATTCGATGAACGTTGATCGCGAACGAGAGATGACATTTAATTGCATTTCGCAAATTAAATATGCTTTAAATGTTTTGGATGAAATATTTAAGTTGTCCTTCGAAGCTGGAGAGGATTTGAGTTTAATCTAGAGATATTTTAGACACACATAAATCAACGATTTGAGAGGATCTAACGAATAAATCTCGCTAATTTAGTGAGACTTTTAGACATGATAAAAGAATCTATACCTAATAAATTCTTTGAGGGATAAATCCAACGGGAGTTGAAACGAGATTATTGACAATCCGAGATGACTTTAATATTTCAAAGGAAATACTTAAATAGTCATTAGACGTGACTCGAAGGATGACTTCAACATTTCCAATGAAATATTTAAATAATCATTAGACGACACTTAGGGGATGTTTTGAACACATGTAAATTATGAAATTTACGGAATTTGTTACATCATTCCTAGACCTATGCGTAAGCAGTTGAATGGTTCACATTTGAGAGGTTTGGATGTTTCTAGGGTGATTGATGGGATTTTTGGGATGAACATCCATTGTTGTTGTGAGATCACTGCACGTCGGTAGGTGATCAAGATTGACGACGAAAAAGAAAAGACTAAAAATACCAATCTGCGTATAGGTATATTGCCCGTTATTCGAAAGAAAGAGAGTATCAACGTACTCTCGGCGAGATAGGATGATAAGTTTGTTTTCTACCCTAAAATCGATGGATAAGTTCGATCCTCATTATCTATGAGGTGAGATTGACACATGTAACACCCCCAAAATATCGCAGCGGAATGTAATATCATTGGGGTGCTACTTATTAGTACAACAGTCATAATCATTGAAAATGACTCTAAATGAGACGTTTTAAAAGTTTATCATTCAATCAAAATAAAACATCGAAGTTACAAGAGGTTCCAAGTAGTTTTAGAATACATAATATGTAAACATGAAAGTTTTTAAAAGTTTATCGAATGATAACAAAATGCAAGCCATCAAAACATTCTCCGTGCGACTTCGTGCTTGCCAAATACCTTAAGGACCTGAGATAAAACATGCTAAAAAGTCAACACAAAGGTTGTGTGAAATTCATAGGTTTATAATTAAATAATGGACCACAAGATTTCAGAGTTAAAATAATAATTGCAACGAATACAATTATGGGTAAATAATAATTATTCCTCTAAGCTCATGACACGCAAACTAACTGAAGGTTCATAAAATGAACCAATGCCCTGAAACGTAAATTGCCATTTTACCTAAAATTCAAATATAGTGCGTTTGTGGCATCTTATCTGACCGCACAAACGGGATTCGTCAATCCCAATAGGCCTATTCACAATATTCGCGTTCACTCGCAACTGATTAATGGTTCATGATTCGTCAGGGACTTATTTTGGCAATATCGGTACTTTAGCAATAATATGTTCTGATAAGCATACAGTTTAAAACACTTGTGTCCAAATTGTAAAATAGCCTGTATCTCCCCCAATGGGTTTATAAACAGTTTGAGAATTAAAGTGGGGCAATGAACTCACCTCACGTAATAGAAGTGAATGTGTCGGAAATAAGTGATCAATGAATATAGTACAACGGTACCCTGTCATGACCTAATAAACAATGACTTTGTATCACCACTGAATGTTGGCGTTTATGTTTTATAAGAAAGTATAGTTTTCGTCAAAATTTCTGAAAATCCTAAATATTAAAATAAGTGTTGGAAAGTGTCTTTTGGGCCAATTTTAACAAGCTATAACTTCTTCCTTACAAGGCCTCAAGACTCGGTTTTTGGCTCGTCGGCAAGTAGGCCGCGAGGGCTACAAAAGACTCCTTTTGCAAATTTTACCAATTTTGACTCCTGCTGTGCTAAAAAGAGCTTGACAGATGGTCACCCAGAGAACAAATTCGGCCCATGTGCAGAAATTCTGCACATTTAATTTTGACTATTTTGGTTTTCAAACGAGCATATCTTTTTCGTCATAAGTCCGTTTTTATCGAAACGAAAAACCACGTTTAGCTTATAAAGTGTATTTTTAGTTTTTCTAACCTATAGTTGCAAAACGTTAACCCATTTTTATGTACTTTATGTTTCGGAACAGCGGGTATTTTATACTCATTTCAACCACTTTTAACCCATTTTTTCACCAACAAATCACGACTTCAACTAGCCTAATCCCTTTATAAGCCGAAAATACATAAGCTCACATAAGCTTATTACAAAATAAATCAAATGAAATAGAAACAAGAAAAATATAACAATAACCTTACAATGATTAGATGAAGAAAAATCACAACAAGAACAAGAACAAATCAAACTCTTAAACCCTTCTAATCACCAATCAATCTTTACCCAACCTTCAAATCCTTAACCCAATCTTCTTCTTAAACTGGAATCTTCAACACAATGACACAAGAACTAGCTAGAAAATCAATGGAGATGATGGTTTAGGTTTATGGAGCTCACGGCGACATGAGGGAGGGACACAAGGGGTGAGGTTTGTGGTATAAATGAATCAAGAGCTATGTAGAGATTACTAAACTTTCAAGATAAACACAAGACTTAGAAAGGATGGATTGAAGTGGGATGATGAAGGTGTAGGCAGTGGAGAGAACACAAAGAAATGGATAAGTTTTGATATCAAATGAATGTATTATTTTTATTAGACCTTGTTAGTCATACTTAGTAGTGTCTACACTTGTCTAAACTATAGACAAGTGTTATATGTTGATGATTAAACGTGGCATAAAGGTGATGATAAGATAGATATTAGTGTTTATCTTGTATAAAAAAGGGCATAGTTTGATCCCGGTAAGTACTAACGTTAAGCCCTTAAGTCACGAAACTTAAAACTAGGTAACGTAAAAATATAAAGCTTACAAAAATGTTAAAACTTGACATCAAAACCTATTTTGATATATTAGGTGATCCTTGGGATTGTTGGGTGATTAATTGTTGTTTTTGAAATTGCAAACGTAGACTGAAAACGCGCAAAATGCTATATGTGCAAAGTTTAACTAAAAATGGAAAAGTAAAGATAGAATATTTAATTTATGATTGTAAGAAACCAAAATGCATAAAAATACTTATATTGTATATTGTTAGGTGTCGGTTTGAGTTAAATGTACGTTTAATGACGTACGCGGGATAACCAATCCAATTACTCGCAAAAGTAAATTTACTTAAAATAAAATATTAAGTAAAATCAAATAACTAAATAATGACCTCAAAATTATGAATTGTTACAGTACCCAATCCTTAAAGGGAATCCCGTCCCGGGATTCAATTCGAGTTAGACGTCGAAGTTGTGTTATTGAAAAGGTGTGGATATTTCCGACGCATCTGGTCTTCTCTTTCCCAAGTGTATTCTGGTCTTCGTCGAGATTTCCAACGAACTTTGACAATAGGGATACGGTTCTGCTTCAGTCGCTTGACCTCTCGGTCCATGATTTGTACAGGTTCTTCGAGAAAATGTAGTTTGTCGTCAAGTTGAATCTCCTCTAGTGGAATGTCGAGGGTTTCCTCTGATAAGTATTTCTTCAGGTTCAAAACATGGAATGTATTGTGTACTCTACTGAGTTATGGTATAAGTTCGAGTCGGTAAGCTACCGGACCATCTTCAGCCAAACTTTCGAAGGGTTCAATGTACCTCGGGTTCGTTTTTCCTTGTTTCTCGAAATGTATCACGTACTTTCATGGCGAGACTTTCGGCATGATTATATTTCCAACCTGAAATTCTAATGGATTACGCGTCACAATGGCGTAATTCTTATGACGACTTCGTGCGGCTTGTAGCCTGTTGTCTGGGGGTGTTGCTCCTAAGCCCTGATACGTACTAACGATTAATGCAGATGGGACAACCGCAAAGGTGTACTAACAGTCGAAAGAAGTAGATATCAATGTCATGGAAGAAATGATATTCACAAAAAAATAAATAATAAAATTGAAAGAGCTAATGAATCATAAAAATAGTAATGTGATTATGCCGTGTGTAATATTTAGGAGCAAAGATTGCCTAAAAGGGATATTAAATATCTGTATGAACAAAGGAGCAAACCGTTATCGATCAATGCAAATGAAGGAATTGATGAATAACAATAATGGATCAAAATTAGATATCAAGAACATTGATACTTATCATGAGCAAAGAGTGCTCGAAAGAAAGATAGGTATTTATACGAACAAAGAAACAAACCGTTACCAACCGATGCAAATGGAATGATCAATGAATTAAAACAACAGTGAATAGATTTAGATATCAATATTATTCGTAATAGTATGAGCAAGGTGTGCTCGAAAGAAAGATTTGATATTCGTACGAACAAAGAAGCAAATGAAAGGGTGTGTAAAAGAGAAGCCAATGACTCAAATATACGCAAATAGAAGAATCATAATTTATCACAATAGTAAAGAGGAGAGATGTAGAATATCAACACGAAGTAATTCAATTAACCGAGAGAATCAATTGAATCAAACCAATAGCCAAAAAAGGCCAATACTGAAAGACAGAATTCTAAATGAGATTCAATAATAATGAGACAGACAATATTCATTACGAATGTCAAATGAGAATGAATAATGAAAGTCCATATCTAAGAAGGATAATAAACATAATGATTGTTAAGAGAGATTTAGTGAAATGGACAAGAATTGAGAAAGCAATAAGCATTACAATTTTTTAAATGAGAACAAATGAGATAGACAATAAATGTTAAGGCAAACGATAAATGAGGAAGACAATAAGTGTCACGAAGGAGATCAAACAATAAATGATGAAGTCCATAAATATTACGAATGCTAAATGAGAATAACTGAGAAAATAAATAAATGAGAAAGACAATATGTATCTCGAATGCTAAATGAGAATAAATAATAAATGAGAAAGACAACTAGTAACACGAATGCTAACTGAGAGTAAACAATTAATGAGAACGGCAATAAGTGACAAAGACAATAAGCATTGCGAATGCTAATTGAGAATGAATGGGGACCAACAATAAATGAGAAAAGAATTACGTTGTAAGCATGCATGTTAAATGAGAATAAACATAAAATAAGAAAGACATTGAGTATTACGAAAGTTGATTGAGGATAAATGGAAACAAATAATAAATGGTAAAGTCAATAAACATCACGAATGTTGATTGAGTAAGATACGTATTTGGCTCCTTGAGCTTTACTCTGCTCCTCGAGACTGTAGGTTGGCCATCATAGTTTGTGTAATATCTCTCATGATGTGCCATGTGTGTCATCAGCGATGGGATACTGTGGTGGATGGGCAATCTGTTGATAAAATCTGGTCGGGTAGGAGGAGTAGGTGTAGTAGTAGTTCTCCTCCTCGTCTTCCGAGGGGTTCTTCTTCGAGTGGGTGCTTTTCTTGTTTGGGTTAAGACTTCATAGCCTCGTTGTAACATTCGGTAATTTTCCAAACTACTTTTACTAGCCAAATATTTATTTTTGCATCACCTTAGCAGTTGAACCTTTTCTGAACTTATTTGAACTTGAGAAACACGAGATATCTTGAGAAACGTGAACCTTAGTCCCTTATTATGTCAGCACAACCTAGAAAACACGAAACGAATCGAATTTGCCAAATAAATTGATTTTGGGAAAGTTATGCATATTTATACTCGTTTTTATCAGAAAAATTATTTCGGGAACAATGGCGCAAGTTTCATAATTTTTTGAGTCCGTTTGGTACGTCGAATAGGTCCCATAGTGATTATGGCAAAAGTTTTACCAGTTTGGCAACTTATACCCCCGCCCAAAATATTACCCCGCACCCCCTATACTTTAATTTGGCCACGTTTAGTCCCTGCCTGGGTATAAAAGGCAAATTTTTTTATATTTTATTCATTTCTCACACACACTCCCACTCATAATTCTCTCTCTCTCTCTCTTCTCTCCCACCTCGTCCGACCATTTCTCCCGCAACCATCGCTGCCGCCGGCAACCACCGTCGCTGGAAAATTTTTTGGCAAAACCCCAACTTACACCATTCGATAGATCTCGAGCCCCTCATCTTTTCTGGAGAGTTTGAGCCCAATCCGAGCTCATTTAGCACCACAGCCACCATCACCGCCGTGATAGTCAGCCACCACCACCACACCGTGCCTTCCCCGCCACCTTCTCTCTTCGATTCGGTAACCACGCACCCTAAATCTTTCATTTTCACCATTTTTATTCAAACCCTAATTTATATATTTTATTAAACCGAATAATAAATGAATAAACGTTTATAAAACCTTTAGATTTTAACAAAAATTGTGTGGATCTAATTTGTTACGCCGTTAAACCCTCAACTCAGTTCCGAGTTGGGTGACTCACCAAGTCAACTCGCTTTGACTCGGGGTGAGTTGTCTATTCTTATTCTAATTTCTTTTATTTCTAATTTATTTCTTTTGTTGTAGCTCGGATTGGATTTGGAATCGTTGTAGTCTCGATGTTTGGCCCATGGTGGATGAAGCCGAGAGCCCCCATGGCTCGTATGAAGCTTAAATCGTGACTCAGTGAGTAACGGCGTGTTCTAGGGTTAGGATTAGAGTTAGGATTGTAGGCAGTTTTGGTTGTATTTGATTTGATTTGGATTTGTTGTAATTGGTTTTGGAGATGGTTTGGATTTGGAATTGAGGTTGTGTTATGTAATATCCGAGAGCCTATTGGCTCGGGTTGGCTCGAGCCATGACTCAAATGAGTCATGGCATCGCCTCGATGGTCTTGTCGTGTTTGGTTTGGATGTTGGATGACCTATGATGTTGATTGTGTTGAGCCGAGAGCCTTTGGCTCGGGTAAGACTCGAGCCGTGACTCAAATGAGTCACGGCATGGCATGGTTGTGTCGTGTTGGAATTTGGATTTGGTTTGGTTTTGTTGCTATAGCTGAGAGCCTTTGGCTCGAATAGACTCGAGCCGTGACTCAATGAGTCACGGCCAAGGTTTGTGGTAATTAGGTCAAGTGGTTTGAGCCGTGACCCAAAAGGGCCACGACTAGTCGGGAATGAGTCTAATCGAGACTCAAATGAGTCTCGGCCGTGTAAGACTCGAGCTTTGACAACCTCGGGTTAGTATCGAGTCGGTTTGGACTCGGATAAGTCCTAAATGGTTAAGTGTTAATGACTTTGGGCCCGAAAGCCCAAGGAAAGCCCAATAGAGTGTAGGTTGAATATTAGGCCAAAGCCCAATACACTTGGGCCATAATATCTTTTATTTATTTGTTTTATCATTTATTTATTGTTCGTTATTCAATATGGTGTTTCGGTTAATTAATTCGGAAAACATGAAATATAATTTGGACATTGGACTTGGTTACTTATTATTTCCTATGCTTGGATGAAATTGGACGTTATTGGATTTACGGTATTAGCCAATGAGCTTATGGACGATTTTGGTAAATGAGACGGAAGAGTATGTTAGACTCATAAGAGCTTAACATATTTGGTCCCGAACATAAACAAAATAGTCGATAAACTTAATAACTAATATATACGTGAATGATAGTGTCCAATTATATATATTTAACTTGTAAAATGAGGCAATAAAACTTGTATTCAAGAGTCGTAACGACCTGGAAATATTTTATAAACGGGCGCATCATGCCCAAATTTCGATAAAACCTTATATCATTTAATCATTTATGATTACTCAAATATCTTAAAAACCTTTTCGATACATATATAATTCCTTCCAAAATTTTGATGTTTCATCAATTATTTGGGGAAAAGGGTAAAACACCGAAACAATCTATTGATGTTTTCTGTCTTGTCTTTCTTTATTATTCATTTCTTAATCTTAATTCTTCTTTTCTCTTCATTATTCTTTATTTGTATCCGTTTGTGTTTGCTGACTTTTATTATTTTAACATCTCGTATCCACACGAGTCTTAAACTTTATTTCACTCAAAGCTTCAAAAGAAGGCGTAGCGAGGGTTGGTAGTGTGGCCAGAGGCCCACTTCATCTGCACCTTCCCTTCTAACATAAAGATCTTTTCTTAATTCTTCTAAAACATTTTCATTTCAAATATGAGTATTATTTTATAAATCACTTTAAGGTTATTGCTGAGACATATTATTCATATATTCGGTTGTGCTGAGGTTCACTTGCCGTGCTATCTCATTTGATCATATTGTGATATCTCGTTTCTCTGCTACTGTAACACGCCCAAATTACCGCAGCGGAACAGTAGTGTCAAGGGGGTATTACTTCATAATATAAATCAATGTATAGGAAACGACCTCTAAATGAGACGTTTTGAAATATTATCATTCGAATTATTAAAATCAGAGTTAAACAAGAGATTCAAAGTATAAAGTTACATAGATGTTTTCAAGATGTATCGAATGGTAATGATAAAGATAATAGTCTCCAAGTATGCAAATGACTCTAGAATCCATACATCCACTATCGCCTTATTAACCTGAGATAAACATGCTAAAAAGTGTCAACCAACGGTTAGTGAGTTCATAGAGTTTAGTTTAACTGTAAAGCATTTGAATAAAGATTTCACTGCAAAGGCATTGTAAATCCACTCAGTCCCAAGCCCCGCCCATAAAAGACTTGCAACCTGTGTGTTTACAACCCACTGCTATCATAGTATGAATAGAAGATATATGTATATAAATACGTATCAATGTCATAAGTGTTTTGAGTACGTGCATTCCACCGCAAAATGTATCTTGCATACCAATGCAAAATGTATGAGAGTACTTGTATAACAATGCAAAATGTACAAAAGTATTTGCGAAGGTAAATGAAAGTAGTTAAGCATGTATCTCCCCCAAAGAGTTAATAAACAATTAAATGATAGAAATTATGGGGCTATGACTCCCAGTAATATGTAAAGATTTAAAATACTTGTAAAAGTAATTAAGCATGTATCTCCCCCAAAGAGTTTAATAACAATTAAATGATAGAAATTGGGGCTACGACTCACCTTAGTTGTAAAGGTCAAAGTAATGTCAAGTCAAATGTAACACGGGAACGGCTCCAACACACGACCTGAATAATAGGGAAATCTGAGATTTCAATGGTTTAAGATCGACATGATGTGAATAGTGATTGTGAAAGAATATCGGATAACGAATTGGAATGTGATGAGAATGATTGATATGCTTAAAATGCTTAAAGTTCAAAAATAATATTATATATAATATTATCAAGTTTTTATGTTTA
Source organism: Artemisia tridentata subsp. tridentata (assembly GCA_021014915.2). Lineage (NCBI taxonomy): Eukaryota > Viridiplantae > Streptophyta > Magnoliopsida > Asterales > Asteraceae > Artemisia > Artemisia tridentata. Next base: position 170,333,060 of record CP139509.1, read on the forward strand.
TTGAATCAGTGAATATCGTTTCTTCAAAAGTTGGTGGATGATAAGTTATGCTTATTCATTAAAATTACGTTAAGTAAATATAAACGTAATGTTATTTAAATGAATCGTACGATATGTAAAAAGGACATTTATACAATAGAAATGCATAAAACAATTTATGTAAATGTTTATAAAATAAAGTTACTGGTTGATCCTTGAAGTTTCATGAAATTTACATTTTTAACCCTAACGGCGTAACATTTGCACCGTTAGTCCTCCGTTAGAAAATAATTACATTTAAGTCCAAAAGGTTTAAATATGACATATTATCATTTCTAGTTACTGTTTTAACCTTTCCTACCCTCAAGTTACAAATTTGGCAGTTTGTACACAATTTTTCTGATAGTTACAATTTTAACCCTAATAGTAAAATATTTTGCATTTTTAGTCCAAAATTCCCAAAACTTATATCAGTAAATTTCCGAGAGTTTTACTAGCTTTAAACAACTTATTCGAACTTATAAAAACTGCTTATTTCGCCAAAGAGCTTATTTTCACATTATTGGGCTTTTAATCGATTTAACAAAATCCCAATAACGATTTATGATCTAATGGGTTTAAAAGGAGTTTGGGATTAATCTTGGGCTTATTTTAGTGTTCTAAAAACATACTCAAAGTGCTTATATCAAGTGCTTATCAGAATTTCTTATTGGGCTTTAATAAGCCCAATCGATACAATTGTTAAGTTAAAACTGTTTCGAATGGTGCGTAAGTTTGAGGTTTTAAAAGTGATCAAATGAGCTTATAAAAGGAGTTTATTAATGTAGCTTATTAGTAGGGCTTATGGACTAACAAGTCGAGCATTTTATTCAGTATGTTGTTCGATCGAAAATGATTTAAATAGGGGTGTTCAAGTCGAATGTAACAAGGGTCTGAAAATAATATATATGACATATAAAGTTCAATATGTATTATGGGTTCACTTTAGGTCTCGTTAAGCTATTATAAGATGAAATAAATGTCGAATAAATATAAAACTTGATTAGCTTGCCATCAATAAATTAGGAGGTCAAATTATGAACAAAATGAAATACGAATGAAGGAAATAAATAATAGAAAGTGATGAACTCAAATAAGTACATTTTATTATCATCATTTATCCTATTTATTTGACTTGTTTTATTATATTATATATGAGAATTGATACGTTAATGTTTACTATTGTAATTCTCAGGTAAAAACAAGTATTATGTGAAACTTGGCGATTTTGGACTAATTATGGAGCAAAACAAGCAAGATGTTAAGAGTCTACTGAATTGTACAAGATCAAGATCATTCTGCTCTAGATACGCCACAACATACTTCTTACATACGGCGTATCACTATCAAGATTTCACAAGTTGCAATCCAAGACAGCAAAGGACATGCGCCGCATAGAGAAATGGAGTTACGCCGCATCTTAAGGCGGTGTACGAATATTCCTGAATATATTAATCTTGGACCCCACGCGAAGTTAAGTCAATGCGCCACATCTACTTATCCTATGCGCCGCATCTAACCCTCAGACAGAAACTATAAATACCCCAAAGTCAGACGAATATCAAAAAAAGGTTGGAGAGAGTGCAAGATACCATACGTACGAGTACCAAACCAGAGATGAATTCAGACGTATTAGCAGCACAAGACACACCCTGAAAGAAGATACAAGAGCTGTAAGAAGGTCCTGCATGTATTCAATTCATTAAGTAGTTTTGTTTTATTGTATTAGTACACTTTAATTCATCAGGATTGATGGGCTGATATCATGTGACTACGGAATATCATGGGCACCCCTTAAAATTGCTTTCCCATTAATTAAAGTTTATATGTTGATGTCTTTGGTGACTTTTATTAGTGCATTGATAACCTCTGTGTCTAGCTGAGCATTGCTTGGGTCGCCATGCCCCTTCCTCGCCTATCTATTCTAGCGTATACGAAACGTGGGCATCACAAATGCTCAATATTCTAGGATAGTAGGATAGACATAAGTGATCATTAAGGGTTTACTCGCTGATAAGATTAGAGCCAACGAGAAAGGGTTAATTATATACACTTCATATAAAACTAGCAATAAAACAAGTGACAAGCTACTTAGTTATCAGGATAGGTCTTCTTATTGTCTCAAATATCTATCTGTGTACGTGTGTGCTAATCGCTGATTCGTGCTCATTAGTTTAGTTTACTATTTAATCATAACCAAACCTTGCCAGTCTCTCAGGCTGAACCCCCTTGCGTTAGATTAGGTTGTACAGCTAATTTAGGATATTAAAATACTGATTAGAATAACTAGATAATACGTTCCACTCTTAGTGATCGACACTCTACTTACCATTATATTCATACTGACCGGGTACACTGCTCGTTAAGTGTGTGTGTTATTGATAAGTCGGCTAAATATAAATTTAAAACTTGAGTAGGCATTAATACTGCTAAACCGCAACGACACACGCGCGCATCAAGTTTTTGGCGCCGCTGCCGGGGAGTGAATTGTTATTATCTGTTAATTTGATTAGTATTTTAATTAGGTTTTTCTTTTTAATTTTTAGATTCTAACCACTAACCCTGTTATATATTAGATAAATTGCATTCATTGTATTATTTGCATATTTTCTGTTTTTGTGTGTTTTTTATTTTCTTTAATTTTTGTTTCTTTTCGTTTGTTTTTAGTCTTGATTTTATTTTTCTGCATTCTGCTATCGTTGTACGGTGCTAATACAAACGATACGGCGCATCTGTTTTCACAGATACGGCGTATTGCGTTTAATTTTTATTAAAATACAACGCGTTTAATAAATTTGAGTACGACGCATCTTTCCCCAAGATACGGCGTATTCTGTTTTTAATAAGAAATTTTTCTAAACCCTAACGCCATACGGCGCATCTGTTTTCACAGATACGGCGTATTTTCTATTTAAATTGTATTTTCTATTTAAATTAAAAACAGTTTTCGAATTATTAAACAGATACGACGCATCGATTTCTATCGATACGGCGCATCTTCTAAATCAAAAATCTTGTATTTTGAAACGTAACAAAAATACGGCGCATTAGTTTTTGTTAATACGACGAATTTAATTTGATAAATATAGTTGATTTTTTATATTCAATTTGATCGTTCCACTACTCTCGTGCACAAGTTGGTTTACTTTCAGGATAAATGATGGCTTAAGCATCACTATGGAAGATTACATTCTGAACCTAACCAAGAGACGCTAGCTGGAGTAATCAAACCTTAGATGATTGAAAAGCTGTAATAACAAGACAAGAGTGGAGGAGAATTCAGTACTGGTAACATTGAGTATCTTAAAATTCTTAAAATAGAATTCCAGGTATCCTCTACAATAATTTACCTAGCCTTATAGAGAGTTCTCTACGAAACCTCTCCCGAATATAATCTCGATTTTGTAAGCTTAAAACGATATTTGCTCCTAACCTTGGAGTAAATCATTATCCACTAAACAATAAAGATTATAATCATTAATAAAACGGATATGCTTATTTCTCTTATCTTGAATTTATATATATCATATGGTATACCGTTTTACCCCTATTTGATGTGTAAGGAAATGTGTTGCGGAGGCCAAGGTACGTTCCTTATTTAAATTTCGTTCACTGTCGCAACAATACGGCGGATCTAAGTTTTCTAAGCGCCGTATCTCTGACTAATTAAAACTTATTGACCAGTCAACGAATTTAGATAAATACGGCGCATACAATTATGCGATACGGTGCATCTCAATCCTAAGATGCGACGCATCACCTGCACTGGTCATATCTTATTTAATTTTCTGCATTTTTATTTTTGGCTTTAAAACTTTCTGTCAGTATTTTAATGCGGCGCATCCCTGGTTAAGGATGCGACGTATCTTTTATTCTGATTCGTATTTATTCCAGGCTCGATACGGCGTATCTTCTTCCATAAGATACGGCGTATCGACTGACCTGATGATTTTCATTTTAATTTTTTAGTTTTATTTTTACTAACTACTAATGTATTATGCAAGTTTGAACCTTCTTAACTCAGGTGTGTTAAAGTCTGAATGGTATTATACATTCCTGCATTCTTGTGGATACATCATTTTTGAAGCTTAAACGTTCTCATCCACAAGAAAGTTGATTTTTGCTCTTATACGAATAATGGAGGATCATACCGAGCAAATCTCAGGGGAGTTTTTCTGTTCTAATTATTTTATTTTCCAGTTTTTAATCTTTGATACAAACAACAAGGACGTTGTTTAACTTAAGTGGGGGGATTGGAGAATTAGAACACTTACTTGTCCTAAACTTTTTCAAAATATGCTTAAAATGCGCTTAATATATCAAAATTTAAATTTTTTTTAGAATGTTTTTGTTTAAAGTCTAAATTACATAGCTGCACACATAACATTATTTTCAAAAATTGTGAACTTATCAAAATTCACAAATCTATGAGTGTGCCGGTGACTTGTAAACTTTAGAACTTGGCTTGTATACTATTCGAGACCACCATAATAAGTATTATCTATATAATTGGAATGACTTGTCTAAATTGGTAAATTTCTAGGATTACACCCAAATAGCCTTTATATGTTATGTGATATTAACTAACTACATTGGTTAGTTAACCCTCGTATAAACCCTTTTGTTACTCTCACTTTTAGAGTAAGGTACCCCTAGAAAAACCCTCAGAGCCATTCCTTTCGTTTCTTACACCTTTGTTATAATGTTTCGTTACACCCTTACACCTTTGCCTACCCTGTAGATTAAAATCCGTGGTTGGTTAAATGCTTTAGGCAAAGTGTGTTTCCTTACATTACCTGTGTTCGCGTGCGTAATTCATTATCTTTGGTTAGGTCGGGAAATTGCACAATGCAATTGGTATGAAAGTAAATATTGTATAACTTTGAGTTTATTTTTCGTGTGTTTACTACTTTCACTATTACAGTTATTTCTGAAAGTATGAAGAGTATGGAAAAATTATCCGGAAAAATAGTGATAGTAAAGTTGTGAAATTTTACACATATATGTTGATGTTAAAAAAAAAAAAAAAAAAAAAAAAGGAAAAGTTTGAAGTTTGTTTTAACCAACTTATGTAAAGTTTTGTATTAAGTGGGCGATATCACCACTATTTGTTGTATATTATATTTATGGATTGAATGGGAGTTGGCCGTTATGGGAACGCCAACTAAGGATTATTCTTTGATTAAGATCTTGTTGAGTATAATTCGTGTCTACCTAAAGCGTGTGTTTCAAGTGTTAAAGCGTGAGTTATTCAATGATATGAGTCTTATTCATGGGATGGTTGGGAAAGTAATTTACCACACTTAGGATTTTAATTTATCTGTTTTGTTTATTTTTCATTTTACACCAATTTGTATCCCAAATATTATCCATACCCTATATCATTCTTTATCCAAACCTTTGATTTATTGAGATTAGGGATTTGAGCAATCTTAAGTATCGTAGTCGTGGATTCGGCTATGTATTTATGATTTTGTCGCCCTTTTTGATATAATATTATTGGTAAAGATTACTTGGTCCTATCTTTAGCCTATTCGAGTTAAGGATTTGAGCAATGGCAAGTATCGTGGTCGTGGATTCGATCATGTATTTGTGATTTTGTCACCTTTTCTGGAATATGAGATCGATAGAGATTAAAAAGGATGATCAACCCTTAACCAACAAACCCTTTTTACCGCTTTAGACTTGTTATTCCTTGGCTTTAGTGGGGGAGATGCGTATACTTGCCAAGCTTATGATAGAATATTCGTCACGACTGGACAGTTAAACGATTAGATTTGCTTTTATAGAAATATTTTATTTTATTTCTAATTCGTTAAGTGTTTGGTTGTGCAATTATGACAAAACGAATACATGCTTAAATATAAAAATAAATCCTAATACCTTTTAGGATACATTTTCATAAGATTTATTCTAAGGTTTACTTGGGGACAAGTAAAGTTCAAGTGGGGGGATATTTGATGAACTCAAATAAGTACATTTTATTATCATCATTTATCCTATTTATTTGACTTGTTTTATTATATTATATATGAGAATTGATACGTTAATGTTTACTTTTGTAATTCTCAGGTAAAAACAAGTATTATGTGAAACTTGGCGATTTTGGACTAATTATGGAGCAAAACAAGCAAGATGTTAAGAGTCTACTGAATTGTACAAGATCAAGATCATTCTGCTCCAGATACGCCGCAACATACTTCTTACATACGGCGTATCACTATCAAGATTTCACAAGTTGCAATCCAAGACAGCAAAGGACATGCGCCGCATAGAGAAATGGAGTTACGCCGCATCTTAAGGCGGTGTACGAATATTCCTGAATATATTAATCTTGGACCCCACGCGAAGTTAAGTCAATACGCCGCATCTACTTATCCTATGCGCCGCATCTAACCCTCAGACAGAAACTATAAATACCCCAAAGTCAGACGAATATCAAAAAAAGGTTGGAGAGAGTGCAAGATACCATACATACGAGTACCAAACCAGAGACGAATTCAGACGTATTAGCAGCACAAGACACACCCTGAACGAAGATACAAGAGCTGTAAGAAGGTCCTGCATGTATTCAATTCATTAAGTAGTTTTGTTTTATTGTATTAGTACACTTTAATTCATCAGGATTGATGGGCTGATATCATGTGACTACGGAATATCATGGGCACCCCTTAAAATTGCTTTCCCATTAATTAAAGTTTATATGTTGATGTCTTTGGTGACTTTTATTAGTGCATTGATAACCTCTGTGTCTAGCTGAGCATTGCTTGGGTCGCCATGCCCCTTCCTCGCCTATCTATTCTAGTATATACGAAACGTGGGCATCACAAATGCTCAATATTCTAGGATAGTAGGATAGACATAAGTGATCATTAAGGGTTTACTCGCCGATAAGATTAGAGCCAACGAGAAAGGGTTAATTATATACACTTCATATAAAACTAGCAATAAAACAAGTGACAAGCTACTTAATTGTTAGGACAGGTCTTCTTATTGTCTCAAGTATCTATCTGTGTACGTGTGTGCTAATCGCTGATTCGTGCTCATTAGTTTAGTTTACTATTTAATCATAACCAAACCGTGCCAGTCTCTCAGGCTGAACCCCCTTGCGTTAGATTAGGTTGTACAGGTAATTTAGGATATTAAAATACTGATTAGAATAACTAGATAATACGTTCCACTCTTAGTGATCGACACTCTACTTACCATTATATTCATACTGACCGGGTACACTGCTCGTTAAGTGTGTGTGTTATTGATAAGTCGGCTAAATATAAATTTAAAACTTGAGTAGGCATTAATACTGCTCTATTCAACCTAGGACACGTATTCTTGAAGTGATCTGGGCTGTTACATTCATAGCATGTCCTTTGATTATTCCTCATGTTGCCTGCATTTCTTGGTGCTTTACACTGATTCGTAAAATGACTCGACTAATTGTAGTTCGTACATTCACGGCAGGGCACAGATCCCGGGTGATGATAAGCACATTTAGCACACTCAGGAAGTGGACCTGTATATCCTCTCTGACCAGTACCAGTGGCCATAAAGGTTCTTGTCTTCTTGTTGTCAGTCATGGGGACCATTTGCTTGTCTGGCTCATTTGTTCCCTTCCTCTTGTCACCGTTCCTTAAGATTCCAGTCCTAATCATTTCCTCAGTTAGAGTCTCTGCTCTCAATATTGTACTCTGATTGTAGTCGGCTCAGTTGCTTTCACAGTTCCACGAATTTCGGAAACAGGACCGTAGATGTACCTCTCGATTCTCTTTTATTCAGGGGTAACCAGATGAGGAACAAGTTTTGCGAACTCATAAAATCGATCTGTGTAGGCTGCATGACCCTATCATAGTGTGATGCCAAAGTTCACCTTCCAGTTTCTGCATTTCATTATCCGGGCAGTATTCCTCTTTCAGTAGTGCCTTGAAGTCGTCCCACGTCATACCTACAACTGCTTCTCTGCCTCTAGCTCGAATCTGCATGTTCCACCATGTTAACGCCTTTCCTGATAGCGAGCATGCCGAATACTTCACCTTCTGATGTGTTCCACAGCTACTGATTCGATCACTAACTCCATCTTTTCGATCCATAGGGTATACTCCAATGCACCTCCTTTGCGTGCATCCAGTTGCGTGGTTGTTAGTATCATTCCCACCTACACCATTGGTGTCGTCATTTCTGATTTCGTGGTTTCACGAGTTATTGATGTGAGTGCCAACCTGGGTGATAATAGTAGGAAGCAAGTTTTGAAGCTGTTGAGTGATGATGGCGGCAAAATCAGGATTTCCACCGTCGTTGTTGTCATTGTTACTAAAGCCTCGACCACCTCCTCTACCTCCACGTTCACTAGTCCTTCCACCCCTTAGTGTTGAATTTCCTCGGTTAGAGTTGCGGGCTGACCTCCTTGATGCCATTGCCTCTACATGGAAGGACATTTAGCGAACGTCAGAGATGAGGGAAAACTGGTGATTATCCAATCTATACTTAACATTCTCACAAAAACCCCGTCACTAGCTGTTATCCTAAAGGGGTGCCAATGCCGATTAACGTACGCATGATTACATATGTCCACGTGAGTCGTGATGCACTAATAATTATTTTGGCCACCATAATTATACTTGCCTCCTTTCACACGTGTACATATCACCAAACACACATATCTCAACGATCGACGTTACTTAAAGGGTGAAGGTGTAGGGTGATTATCCCTAAAAAGTATCCTCAAGAGAAATCTCATGTTTGAGCAAAATCATCAAATTTTCTGCGGCTAAGTGATAACCTTTATTTAACTTAATCCCATGTCTCATCAAACAAGAACTGTCACAAGATTAAGTTAAATAGCCAGTTATCACTGAGCTCCACACCTTTGATGACTCGACTAATTTATGAGATTCCTCTATCGGTGCAGATACTATAACATCCAACCACGTGGATAATAACAGAAAAAGTTCTACGTATGCAAGGCGATAGGGATAAGAGTCTCAACGTATACAGTAGTTATAGTCTAGGCACCTAAATGCAACCTAGTTCTCTATAACTAATTCTCTGATACCAATCTGTAACACCCCCAAATTACCGCAACGGAACAGTAGTGTCAAGGGGGTATTACTTCATAATATAGATCAAGGTATAGAAAACGACCTCTAAATGAGACGTTCTAAAATATTATCATTCGAATTATTAAAATCAGAGTTAAACAAGAGATTCAAAGTATAAAGTTACATAGATGTTTTCAAGATGTATCGAATGGTAATGATAAAGATAATAGTCTCCAAGTATGCAAATGACTCTAGAATCCATGCATCCACTATCGCCTTATTAACCTGAGATAAACATGCTAAAAAGTGTCAACCAACGGTTGGTGAGTTCATAGAGTTTAGTTTAACTGTAAAGCATTTGAATAAAGATTTCACTGCAAAGGCATTGTAAATCCACTCAGTCCCAAGCCCCGCCCATAAAAGACTTGCAACCTGTGTGTTTACAACCCACTGCTATCATAGTATGAATAGAACATATATGTATATAAATACGTATCAATGTCATAAGTGTTTTGAGTACGTGCATTCGACCGCAAAATGTATCTTGCAACCCCATGCAAAATGTATCTTACATACCAATCCGAACAGTATTAGAATATTTGTATAACAATGCATAATGTATCTTACATACCAATGCAAAATGTATGAGAGTACTTGTATAACAATGCAAAATGTACAAAAGTATTTGCGAAGGTAAATGAAAGTAGTTAAGCATGTATCTCCCCCAAAGAGTTAATAAACAATTAAATGATAGAAATTGTGGGGCTATGACTCACAGTAATATGTAAAGATTTAAAATACTTGTAAAAGTAATTAAGCATGTATCTCGCCCCAAAGAGTTTAATAACAATTAAATGATAGAAATTGGGGCTACGACTCACCTTAGTTGTAAAGGTCAAATTAATGTCAAGTCAAATGTAACACGGGAACGGCTCCAACACACGACCTGAATAATAGGGAAGTCTGAGATTTCGATAGTTTAAGATCGACATGATGTAAATAGTGATTGTGAAAGAATATCAGATAACGAATTGGATTGTGATGAGAATGATTGATATGCTTAAAATGCTTAAATTTCAAAAATAATATTATATATAATATTATCATGTTTTTATGTTTATTGAATCAATGAATATCGTCTCTTCAAAAGTTGGTGGATGATAAGTTATGCTTATTCGTTAAAATTACGTTAAGTAAATATAAACGTAATGTTATTTAAATGAATCGTACGATATGTAAAAAGGACATTTATACAATAGAAATGCATAAAACAATTTGCGTAAATGTTTATAAAATTAAGTTACTGGTTGATCTTCGAAGTTTCATGAAATTTACATTTTCAACCCTAACGGCGTAACATTTACACCGTTAGTCCTCTGTTAGAAAATAATTACATTTTAAGTCCAAAAGGTTTAAATATGACATATTATGATTTCTAGTTACTATTTTAACCTTTCTTACCCTCAAGTTACAAATTTGGCAGTTTGTACACTATTTTTCCAATAGTTACAATTTTAACCCTAATAGTAATATGTTTTGCATTTTTAGTCCAAAATTCCCAAAACTTATATGAGTAAATTTCCGAGTGATTTACTAGCTTTAAACAACTTATTCGAACTTATAAAAACTGCTTATTTCGCCAAAGAGCTTATTTTCACATTATTGGGCTTTTAATCGATTTAACCAAAGCCCAATAACGATTTATGATCCAATGGGTTTAAAGGGAGTTTGGGCTTAATCTTGGGCTTATTTTAATGTTCTAAAAACATACTCAAAGTGCTTATATCAATTGCTTATCATATTTGCTTATTGGGCTTTAATAAGCCCAATCGATACAATTGTTAAGTTAAAACTGTTTCGAATGGTGCGTAAGTTTGAGGTTTTAAAAGTGATCAAATGAGCTTATAAAAGGAGCTTATTAATGAAGCTTATTTGTAGGGCTTAGGGACTAACAAGTTGAGCATTTAATTCAGTATGTTGTTCGATCAAAAACGATTTAAATAGGGGTGTTCTAGTCTAATGTAACAAGGGTCTGAAAATAATATATATGACATATAAAGTTCGATATGTATTATGGGTTCACTTTAGGTCTCGTTAAGCTATTATAAGATGAAATAAATGTTGAATAAATATAAAACTTGATTAGCTAGCCATCCATAAATTAGGAGGTCAAATTATGAACAAAAATGAAATACGAATGAAGGAAATAAATAATAGAAAGCTATAAGAGATCGAATGTAAAGAATAAATATGTATGAGCTTATGAAATATAAGTATGAATATATATATGTCGAATAGTCTTACCACACCAAGAATTGGTTGTGATAACTCGTTTAAATGGATTAGAGATCGTAGAATTTTGCACCAACTCGATAGATTCGTCACAAAAGAGTCGAGATCAACATCGTGTTTATGAAAAATGGACTTGAGTGATTAGAACTTGCCCTTGTTGCCTCGAATGGAATTTATCAGGAGAAAACACTTAGAAATAAATTTGAGAGTGATTGTGAGAAGGAATGAATGAGTGTGTTTGTGTTATGTGTTGGTCCACACGAATTATGGATCTCTAAGTAGCCTTAACAACTTAGTTAGACGACTTGAATAAATCAAATCAATCTAAGTGAGACTCTAATACGAATTGAATGTTTATGTGGAATCTAAACACTCAACTATGAAGAACACAATAAAACAATAACTAACTTCGTATTACTAATTGTTTACTGAATTACAATCTTCGTCGTTATCTCTAAACTAATGTGTTAGGGTTCCTTTTATACACCAAGGAAACCGTAGATACAAAACTTGTATAAGGATTTACGTATCTTCTCAAAAGATAAGTTCAAATCCTGTCCTAACTTATAGCTAACCGAATTCTATAATATCATGACCAGACTTAATGACTAAAGTCAAACAGACTTAACATTACAATTACTCTACCAGACTTAACACTAAACCAACCAGACTTAACTTTGACAAGACTTAACTAACAATACTAGCAGACTTAATTATGTAGTCCACCAGACTTAATTCTGGTCTTCATATTAAGTCTTCTCACGTATCTTGTGATAATTCCCAACAATCCTCCCCTAACTTGATCTTCATGCTTCATGAACTTCAAGTTCCTTCTGAATGAACTTCTGAGGATTTAACCTTCAACACTTGGAATTATCTTGAACACTTCAACCTTTAAACTTGTTCAGCAACTTTAACCTTGATAATCTTTCCATCATCTGATCTGATCTTTAAAACACTTTGTATCAGCAAATCTGAACTTAATCTTCACAGCAACCATCTGATATGCAATCCACTTGATCTTCACAGCAACAATGATAACTTGTACATCAAATTCTTGTTAAGTTTCATACTATTCTCATCACTTCCAGGTGTGTTAACTCCTGTGAGAGGTGAATCATTGAAAATTAATGGGTTTGATGTCTCTTTACCAATAGCCATCACTACTGGAGTAGCCAATGTTTGGTGTGTAATACCATGGTACATTGATAACCACATGATTTTTAGTAAATCATCAACTATCAACGGATTTGTTTTGTCTTTAACAAAACCCGTACCCTTTAGGACTAGTCAATTCTTTGATGGAATTGCACCTCATCATGGTGAACTTATTACCATTTATGGATTTCCATAGCCTTTACCATAAGCCATAACCTTGTGGGCTAGCCAACTCTTCACTTATCTCAGATATGGTGAGTTGAATACCATACAATTTTTGGTAAATTGCCAACCATTAACGGATTTGGAATATCTTTACCTGTAGTTGTTTGCTCAGGATTAGTCAGTCCTTATGTTGGTTAGACATGGTGGACTGATAACCATTTGTTGTGTTAGTGCTATGCACCTTCACCAAGTGAGAAGTTCCAATAGTCTCACTTATCAACTTGTGAAAATTCTTTCAAACATCCTTAAGCTACATCCTTCAATGACTGCAGCTTTATCAAGTCCAATAATAGCTCATATCCTTCATCCTTTTTATCATCATACAACTTCTTGTTCATCAGTTCCTTGCAAACACTGGATGATAAAGGATATTCCACTTCTGCAAGCATATAAATATCAATATTCTTTAAAGACACACAATGTACCTTGCAGTTATGGAAATATCTCCAATTGACAATATTCTGCTCCTCAGGAATCTTCCATACTACATCAGACATAGCTGGTGGCTCAAACATTACTTTCAAGTTTCCCCAAAATACTCTCTCAGCATCTTCCTCAGGTGTAGTATCTCCATGTTTGATATTCACCAACCTATAAAGCTCTTGGATATCCTCTCTACTCACATCACGTAAAATAGCAGCAAAATTCATATACACAATATCAGAATTATCCTCTCTTATAATTTGATATGCAGCTCTTTGACCTGTCTTGAGTATTTGATAATTTACTACCTTATTTGGTTCCTTTGAGCTTTCAACAGTCCCCATAGTAACTCCTTCAGATGAAAGTTCTTCCTCTGATTCCTCCTCTTGTAATACCTTCTTGTGTCTACCTTTCCTTATCACACTTTTCCTTCTTTCAAATACTATTGGCTTTTTCACTTCTTCTTCTTTCCTTACTTCAGTTGAAGCCATTTCAACCTCTGGTTCTTTCTCAATCTCCTTTTCAGCTTCTTTAGGTTGCTCAGACTGTGTCTTTTGCCTTTTGAAAGGAAGAGTATCTTCATAATCAATGGGCTTGTACCCATGATCTCTCTCATAAGCTCTTTGATACATTAGAAGAATATCTGCATATGATTTACCTTGCATCTTAGCAATGGTTGAGTACATCATGTTCTTGAGATACATCTTCATTCCATGCATCCGTTCTCCCTTAGACATCTTCTTGGAACCTTTGATAGTCTTCTTCTTCTGAATTTCTTTGAGTTGTTCCATAAAGCGACCAAGAGTATCAGAATCTCTTCTTTCATTTATAAACTCTGCCAATTTTTCTGCTCTCTCATCAGCATTCAAACTTTTATCAGCTGTGAGTTCTTCTACCTTTGCCATAATCTCAGCATTTCCTTCAATCAATAAGCTAATAGAATCATCAGCATCCTCTTCTAACATCTTCTTGGCAAACAACTCATCTTGTCTTATCTGTTCCTTTTCTCTCTCCTTTTCTTCTAGATCTGCAGTCTTAATCCTTTCAATTTTAGCCGAGGTTGCTTGTTCTTCCCTTTGTTGACTTTTGGATTTCTTTGGCTTAGGAGATTCAATGAGAATCTCTTTTCCTTTTCTTTTTGCACCAATAGACTCTTCTTGAACAGACTTATCAATCTCATCAGACTTTTCTTTATCACCAGAATTAACATCATTACCAGCATTAGCACCAGTATTATCACCAGAATTAACTTTCTCATTACCAGAATTAACTCCTTCATCTTCACTTTCTTCAATCCTTAACTTCCTTTTTAACTTCTTTCTTTTTAGTTTAATCTTGCTGAAGGATTGAGCTAAAGTCTCTGCTGCTTCCATGGTTTCTGGACTTACATCCTTAGTACCAGCAGATTTATCTTGAGAAGGTGTCTTAAAACTTTGTTCTTCACCAAAATTCCTCCCCTGTTTGGAAGAATTTTCATCCCTTTCTTCATCACTAAATTGAACCCCTTTCTTCTTCAAAATCTTCTCCAATTTCTTGACTTTCTTGACCAAGGTGATGACAGCATTGCTCAAAGCTTGATTGGACTTTTCCAGTGCTGACACCCTTTGAGAGAGGTTAGATTCCTCCTCCTGAATAGGACTTGGAACCTGGGTTTGTTGTGGTGAGGGTGTAGGAGATGGTGTAGGTGCAGGTGCCCTGGTTGGAGATGGTGATGGACTTGGTTGTGGTGTTGGTGATCTTAGTTGTGGTGATGGTGACCTTGGTTGTGCCTGAGCTTGCTCCTCATTGGTTGGTGGTTCAACATGAGATGTACCTGCAATGTTAGTGGAACCAGGAAGCATAGCAGGCAATAAAGGCCAGTGGGCCCCATCAAAACCTCATTTCATATTTGCAAAAATTTTGGTTGTGAAGGCCACACTGATGTATATCTGCAGTTTATCTTCAGGTTTAAAATTTAAAATCATTTGTAAAAATCTTGGGTACATTAAGAACTTATGTTTTGCATTTTTGACATTTGCAACCATGCCATCAAAAATCATTTTTGAAAAATTAAATTTCCTTCCAAGTGCAAGACAGACCAATGCAGAAGCAATGTTGCTTCCAAACTGATCCCATCCTCCACTCTTGGGACTTAGGCAATGGAGCAAATGATGTATCAAAAATCTCCACTGTGGTGTAAAATGGCTTTTCCAAAAAGTAAATGTACCATCAGTGGGATATCCTATAGTTTGCATACCCTCAAAAAGATCATCATTAGGCAATATGTATTCCCCTGAAGCATCACCCAATTGGAGACTACTCCTAATGGAGGCTTCAGTAATGGTAAAGTCATGAGAGTCAATGGTTGCCCTTAACTGTGGTGTACCATCAGCAAGGGTTTCATAGGTCACAGACCCCCAAAATTGCCTAACAAGAGATGCATAAATAGTAGGATTATGAGTTAACGCGTACCGAAGATTAGAACCTTTCAAGAAATCTACTATTTGCGCAAAGCCGTCACTTTGGTGTGGTTTCTTCAAGAAACCGACTTGATTGTGCTTGTCAACAAACTTTAGTGAAGCCATAGTAGAGAGAATGACTAAGTGCTGGTTGAGAATTAAAATTAGGGTTTGTGCTGGTAGTGAAAAACAGAGTAAATCTTGGCCGGATTTAAAGATTTTAAAAATGAGAAGTAAATAATGGATAAAGATGAAAAATGAATTAAATCTTATCCATATATACCTCTTGTCTCAAAAATATCAACGGTCAAATTTGAATAAGATAAAAAAATCTTTATTTGACTGACCAGACCTAACGGTAATAAATTAATTACAATTAACACTACCAGACTTAAAGTTGGTCAACCAGATTTAATCATGGACTCACCAGACTTAACCAAGTTTGCACACAAACACTTACTGAGATTGTTAGCAAGGCTTCACATCATCACCAATCCACATTCGTTCTGCAAATGTTAGTCTCAACACCAAGAAAAACATAGAAACAAACAAATTTACGAGAAAATTTAAAGAAATAAACTACCAGATTTAAAACTTAAAGCTACAAAAAAAAATTTTAATATACAAACTATACAGTATCCTCCCCTTAAATGTAAGCTACCAAAAAAAAACATTTTTTTTTGACTAATTACTATAATTAAAAGAAAAAGGTATACAAGATTTGGTCAACTCCCTAAAAGTACCATAAATACGATAATTAAGTTATGCCTGCAAGGAATTTAATCCTTTACCAACCGAACATTGAATTTCCTTAAGCCTCCATTGGCTATATAAAAAGCCTCAAATCTTCAACATAACTTCATCACATACTTCACAAACTTTAAGCATCCACCCAATCACAATGAATCCTTCCCCAACAAACATTGTAGAGATTTCGTCTGATTCTTCTTCGGACTCATCTTCTGGAGGATGGAAAGGATACTTTCCACCAAACTACACTTCAACCTCAAGAAACAAAAATTCAAAGAAAAAGGTTGAAACAACCTCTTCTGATGAACCTACAACAGATGAACTTCCACCATATGTGGATGATTCATCCTCCTCTTCTGACTCTTCTGATGATGACGATCTCCAAGTGCTCTCAGTCTTGCTAACAAAGGAGTTTGAAAAGGCTGCATCATCAGTGAGAATGATCCCTATGCCTGAGAAGAAGCAAAATCCGAAGACAAGAACAGTAGTGCTGGGACTCCCTTGCAAGCAAGTGTCTGATGCCATTGGTGGTAGAGGAGTCCACAAAACTATGCCTGACTGCCAAGAGAAAGGGAAGAGGAAGATGGAGTAGTAGTCTGGGTTGTTGATGTAGATGTTTGGGTCTGATTAATATGTATAGGCTTTTTCTCTTGTTTTTGTAAGTTGCATCTGAGAATGCAACCATTTTGAATGAATAAAAGCTCCATGTTTCTTTGATACTATTGTGCCCCAATTATACTAGCAACAATAAAATCTTACTACTGCAAAACAAAGTTAACCAATATATACAAACTAAACAAATAATGGTTAATGGATAACAAAAAGCCTCCCTCAATCACAGCTATGCTGATTAATACTACCAGACTTAAAATTTAAAACTAAAAGAATTAAAAAGATCTAAGTGCTGGTAAGTATACAAACTTTACATATTGGCCTCCCCTTAAGTCTAACCTCCCTTTAAGTCCAGCTATGGGTTCATCATACCAATGCTAACCACTAAGTAATTAAACCTAGGGCCATCAAACGGTTTAGTTAAGAGATCTGCAACATTAAAATCTGTGTGTATTTTCTCCACTCTAATTAGCTTTCTTTTCATAGCAATCCCTAATAAAGTGATGCATGATTTCTATGTGCTTAGTTTTAGAGTGATAAACAGGGTTCTTAACTATACAGATAGTGCTCTCATTATCTATGTGGATTATAGTGTTCATAAAGTTCAAACCATAATCCAGCATTTGATTCTGAATCCACAATACTTGTCCACAGCAATTGGCAGCTGCAACATACTCAGCTTCAGTTGTTGATGTAGCTACAATGGTCTGCTCCTTGCATTGCCAAGAGATTAATCTTCTTCCAAGGAATTGACAACCTCCAGTTGTGGATTTCCTATCAAGGCTTGCACCTGCATAGTCACTATCTGAATAGGCTTCCAGGTCAAAAGATGACTCTCTAGGATACCAAAGGCCCAAATTGGGTTTGCCCTTTAGGTATCTAAAGATTCTCTTCACAGCATGAAGATGTGAAGTCTTTGGGTTAACCTGAAAACGTGAACAAACACAGACTGCATACATAATGTCAGGTCTAGAAGCAGTAAGATACATTAGAGAACCTATCATTGATCTGTAAAGATGCACATCTACATCAGCAGCATCTTCATCCTTTGTCAAAGGCACCTTGTTCTCCATGGGAGTGACTGCAGTCTTCATAGTTTTAAATTCAAACTTCTTCAAAATCTCTGCAACATACTTGTCTTGAGAGATAAAGAGTCCATTCGCTTGTTGTTTCACTTGCAGTCCTAAGAAAAATGTGAGTTCACCCATAGAACTCATCTGAAACCTCCCTTTCATTAATGCTTCAAACTCCTCACACCAAGACCTTTTAGTAGAACCAAATATGATATCATCCACATAAACCTGGACTAGGATGATATCCCTCTTGTTTCTCTTGATAAACAAGGTCGTGTCAATCACACCTCTTTTGTACCTATGCTCTTCAAGGAAGTTGGAAAGAGTTGCATACCAAGCTCTGGGAGCTTGGTGGAGACCATATAAAGCTTTGATGACTTTGTACACTTTCTTGGGTTCTGCTGGATCAACAAAGCCAGGAGGTTGATGAACATATACTTCTTCCTCAATAGTACCATACAGAAAGGCACTCTTCACATCCATTTGATAGACTATGAACCCCATATATGATGCATAAGCCAAAAATAACCGAATAGCCTCAATCCTTGCTACAGGAGAAAAGACCTCATCATAATCTATCCCCTCCTCTTGTCTATACCCTTGTGCTACCAATCTTGCCTTGTTCCTAACTACTACTCCTCTTTCATCCCTTTTGGTCCTGAAGACCCACTTTGTGCTAATCACCTTAGCTCTACTAGGTAGATCTACAAGAACCTAAACTTTCTGCAATTTGAACTGCAACAACTCCTCTTGCATTGCTTCCACCCAACTCTCATCTTCAAGTGCTTCAGAGACATTGGTGGGTTCCTTTTGAGAAAGGAAACAAGCAAACAAGCAATGTTGTTGGTCCTTGTGGTTGACCCTTTGCTGCTTCTTAATGAGACTGAGAAGTGCATGAGATGTAGAAATCTTTTGCACTTTACTTCTGGTTTGAACAACTGATTGAGGATCACCAATTATTTGACTTTTGGGATGAATGTTGTGAATTCTGAGTGTTGGAGCTGGACTTACATTCACTTCAGTGGGTAGGTTGTTGAAGTCAGTAACTACCCCTTCTTCATCATAAGAAGCCCCATCAAAAATGCCTTCATCTGGTTTATCAAAGACCTCAAGTTCAGGCATCTCAGAATCATCAAAATCAGCATTTGGAGTAGACTCAGGTTGAGCAGAATTAACAGCATTACTACCAGACTTAACAGGGTTAGTGCTGGTAGCCTTCTCTCCACCAGAATTAATCAAGGCACTACCAGAATTAACTGAATTAGTGCTGGTAGCCTTTTTCCCAAGATACTTGTTAGTCAAAGCATCCATTTCTTCTTTGAAGGATAAGATTTCTTCTGAAACATTTGTAGGAGAACCCTCTTTTTCTTTTGGTTGAGGCTTGAGCACAGTCTCCTTCCTTTTTGTAGAAGATTTCTTTGTTCCTTCATTAGCAGCAACATGGTTGACTTCTGTGGTAGGAATCACAATAAGCTCCTCAACTTCTTTGCCTTGATCAGCAGTGCTTGCATCTTGAGTACCTGCATTGTTAGGCACTTCTATGGAACCTGCATCAGGGTTAGCTTGATTCTCCTTGGAGACAGGAATATAGTTCATAGAATCAGTTAGATAATCAAGATCAAACATCCATCTATAACCTAGTCCCTTCACATTGGGTTTTTCCTCAAGAAAGTTAACATGCAGATTTTCTTCTACTTTCTTAGTCACTAAATTGTAAACCCTAAAGGCCTTACTATTTAGTGAATACCCAACAAGAAACCCCTCATCAGACTTCCCTTCAAATTTTCCAAGCGCACTCAAGGTATCAAGAATGGTCACATGGCACCCAAAAGGCCTTATATAGTGAACAACTGGTTTATGGCCAAAAATAAGCTCATAAGGTGTTTTATTCTGAGGCTTGGTCACTCTAACCCTATTGAATATGTAGCAAGCAGTTGCTACTGCTTCAGCCCAAAAGGTTGTGGGTAAGAATGAGTCTGCTAACATGTTTCTAGCTGCCTCAATCAGGGTCCTGTTCATTCTCTCAGCAACTCCATTTTGCTGTGGAGTTCTAGCATTGCTATATTGTTGCTTAATTCCTTTTTCACTACAAAACTCAATCATGCTCCTATTCTTAAATTATGTGCCATTGTCACTCCTAATGATCTTAACCTTGTGATTTAGTAGGTTTTCTATCTGCCTAATGAACCTTTGAATTAAATCAGGGGTTTCATCTTTTGTGGACATAAAGAATACCTAACAATATCTGGTGCAGTCATCAGTAATGACAAGGCAATAGCTAGCATGGTTGATGCTTCTAACAGATGTAGGGCCAAACAGATCCATGTGTAAGGTATGCAAAGGCTTAGTAACAATCCTATCCAACTTAGCCTTACAAGAAGCTCTATGTTGTTTGCCCTTATTACAAGCTACACAGGCATGGTCATTCCTAAAAACCTTGGAAGGTAAGCCTCTAACTAAATTACCCTTCACAAGTTTGTTCATATTCTTGAAATTAACATGACCTAACCTTTTATGCCACAATTTAGATTCATCCAATGTGGCTTTTGCAAGCAAACAGGCAGAACCTTTTGCAACTTCAGGTGCTTTCATATCAAAACTGTACATGTTGTATTGTCTAGGAACTTTAAGAAGGATCTGACTCTCATCAGGCATCTTAAAGTCCGAAGTTAATACAAAACATTCAGTTTCACTAAAAAGCACCTTATGCTGCTTATCACAAATTTGTGATATTGAGAAAAGGTTAAACTGCCCTAGTTCTTTTACAAAAGATACATTGTCAAATTCTAAATTGCCTACAACAATTCTACCTTTACCAGTTATTAGTCCTTTACTTCCTTCAAAGGTAACAGAACCTCCTTGGAATTCTTGAAAATCCTTCAGATGATTCTTGTTACCAGTCATGTGCCCAGAGCACCCACTATCAAATATTCCTTTGTCTTCCATGTTCTTCAGTGGATGTTCCTGCACAAAAGTAGAGAAATTAGTTTCTCTTTAAGACCCAAGCCTGTGAAGACTTGGATCTGCCCTGTGGATCAACATATTTATAAGTCTTATATGAGCTTTATCCACCTTTGGTCTTGGATTCATAGGTAAGTGTGTTCTTAAAAGGATCCCAAGACCAATATGCTGGGGTCTTAACAGCAGATTCCCCATTTTCCCTTACAGCATTAGAACTTGAAACTTGTGCTGTATTATTAACAAAAGGACTTCTCACAGGTGAATGAGGTTTGTAAAAATTGTTTCTTTGATTATATGAATTCACCTGTGGTCTATTTACTGGTTTTCTGGGTCTAGAATGATTAAACCACCCAGAATTAACACTTGGCCTCATATAATTACCATTTTGACCAACAGAACTAACATTTGGTCTACCAGAATTAAAATTTGGTCTACCAGTATTAACATTTGGTCTACCAGAACTAACAGATGACCAACCAGAATTAACATTAGGCACACCAGAATTAAATGGTGCTGGTCTAGTCACAAACTTATTAGCATGATTAATCATGTTAGCATTATTCCAAACTGGTTTATCATTCATGTGGCCAGCATTAACATTCTTATTCTTTCTTAGTTCAGCCTCTCTTTTCATCCTAACCTCATGAAAATCACAGTCCCTAATCAAATGACTTAGACTACCACACACAAAGCATCTTTTAGGACCAAAACTGTGGTTTCCATTGTACTCTCTTCTCATTCTATCAGTCTTTGGTGACTCTTGATTTCTAACAGACTTCCTAGGAGTTTTTATGTGAGAATCACAACTAGGTTTATCTGTATGAGGTTTGGATTCACTATTTTTGACTGATTTTGACTCAGAAACATTTTTAGGTGCACTCTCTGATTCTGAATCAGACTGCTCAGAGACATCTCTAGTAGATCCTTCACTGTCATTGGTTTGACAAGTGGAGTATTCACTAGATTTTTCTGAGTTGCCTGTCTCAGGATAGATAGGACCCTTTTTACCATATACAAACAAGGAGTCATCTAGGTCTTTATTTGGTAGAGGAGTGTAATCTCCACTTAATGGAGGTGGCACCCCTTTAAAGTCATCAGATTTAACAAACCTATTGTAGACAGGTTTACCAATAGAATCCTCTTTCCTACATTTGAACACAGATCTGTCCATCTCTTCCTCATAGCTTAGGACTTCACTATCTGATTGTATTCCATAACCTAAGCCAATCTTACTTGTAGAGCTCATAGTAGATGCAACTATCTTATCCTGACACTTAGCAGAATGAGTCCATTTATCTAGTTTCTTTTGCAGCTCATCTCTTTCCTTAACAGCTTTTAAGCCTGCTTTCCTATATCTCTTAAGTTTTTCATCTTTTTCATATATCTCATTAGCTTGAAAGGTGAGTTTTTCGTTTAAGGAAGCTTGTTTGTTTTGATAGTTATTTGTACTTCTAAAGTTTTAACAGCTTTAGTATAAGCAAGAATTTTTGCTTCCTGATCAACTATTTGTGTTAACTGCTCATCACACAAAGCTTTAAGATGATTATATGAATCAATGCATAATTTTGAGCACAAAGATACCTCATTACTGGACCCAATAGCCATAAGTGCATGATTTGGCTCTTCATCCTCAGGTGTGTGTTCATCCCAATTCACAGCTCCAGCTTCCAATGTCATCAAGCTCGTCTGATTCTTCCCCATCTTATCATCATCTTGAGAGTCAGAACCCTTCTTCTTTTTCCAATCAGTAGTCACTTTTTCTGTGCAATTTTTGGCAAAGTGACCATGCTTGTGACAATTATAGCACTCAATAGTCCTTCTATTGTATCCCACTGGTGACTTCCCATCAAGCTTAATGTTTCTCCCAGTTTGCTTGTAAAACTTCTTAACCCTGAAAGCAATCATGGCAATTTGCCATTTGATATCCATTTCTTCAACTTCAACATCAACGATCTGTTCTAAATCCTCACAGATGAAATCTTGATCTTCTGGTTCCTGAGCAAGAAGTGAGTGAATTACTTCATCAGCAAAGCCTGCTGGAACATCTCTTTCTTTTCTCATGCTGCTAGGAGAGTTTCCATAACAACCAGAATTAACGCTGCCAGACTTAACCTTGTAAGTTCTGCTCTTGCCTTGAGAAACAAAAGCAACATTTGTAGAACTTGAAGAAGCTTTTCCTTGGATTTCCTGTTCAAACACCTTGAGGTTGTTGTACAGGTCATCAGTAGTCATGGTGTCAATTTCACCATTCATCCTCATGGTCAATGTCACATTTGACCATTCTTTTGGTAATGCTCTAAGAAACTTCTGGTTTGCATCTTCTTCTGAAACAGCTGCACCATGAACCTCCAATTGTGATAGAAGATGTTGAAACCTATCATAAGCTTTTTCCAACCCTTCTGAACTGGATACAGTAAAAGCTTCAAATTACTGTTTAAGAACAGCCTTCTTCATCTTCTTGGAGTTAGCATTCCCTCCAAATCTTTTCTTGATAGCCTCCCAGATTTCCTTGGCATCATTCATGCCATGAAACCTTCTCAGATGTTCTTTGGGAATTGCCATTAGCAGCATAGTCTTAGCCTTCTTCTCCTTTTCAACAGCCCGTATCTCTTCAGCAGATACTGGTGGTAATATCCTAATTACTCCATCTGTTCCTTGTGAAATTCTTTTCTTCGAGTTCCCATTCTGTATGACCTTCCAGACTTCGCTGTCAATATACTCCAGATAATGTTCCATCTCCATAGCCCAGATGTCATATTCTTCTCTTTTTAGGATTGGGAGTTTTATGTTGGATATGGTTATTGTTGCAGAGATGGGTTGTGGTTGTTTGGATGTGCTTAATTCTGTTTTTTCTTCATCATGGACTGATTTTTCATCATCACTGTTGTGAACTAAGAAATCATCATTCTTACTGGGATTTTCTAAGCCAGACATGTTGCAGGGTTTAGGTGAATGAATTTAGGGTTTGGATGTTGTGTTTCTTCAAACTCAGAGTCTCTTTAGGCTCTGATACCACTTGTTGGTCCACACGAATTATGGATCTCTAAGTAGCCTTAACAACTTAGTTAGACGACTTGAATAAATCAAATCAATCTAAGTGAGACTCTAATACGAATTGAATGTTTATGCGGAATCTAAACACTCAACTATGAAGAACACAATAAAACAATAACTAACTTCGTATTACTAATTGTTTACTGAATTACAATCTTCTTCGTTATCTCTAAACTAATGTGTTAGGGTTCCTTTTATACACCAAGGAGACCCTAGATACAAAACCTGTATAAGGATTTGCGTATCTTCTCTAAAGATAAGTTCAAATCCTTTCCTAACTTATAGCTAACCGACTTCTATAATATCATGACCAGACTTAATGACTAAAGTCAAACAGACTTAACTTTACAATTACTCTACCAGACTTAACACTAAACCAACCAGACTTAACTTTGACAAGACTTAACTAACAATACTAGCAGACTTAATTCTGTAGTCCACCAGACTTAATTCTGGTCTTCATATTAAGTCTTCTCACGTATCTTGTGATAATTCCCAACATTATGTACGTATATATGCATATGCATGTATCTCGATATATTGTATTATAACACAAGTTGGTTGATTTTATTCGATCATGGCAGTAACATGATGAGGATTTGAGAATCTTTTGGCCAACTTGTGTTAGATAAGAATGATTAAAAGAGTGTGTGAATGAGGGTTGTGTTTCGGCTAAGCATCATGTGGCATATATTTGTATACATATCGACTAGCAAAAAGGTCCAAGTGAACATTTTTACGTGACCAAAAACAATAGGGAAGGCGTGAAGAATGTTTTTAGAAGTCCTTATGTCGGGAACAAAGTAAAACATATCGGTAAAATTAGTTTAGGTCGAATTGTTAAAGTTGAGTTGGGTTTAATCTATGTCGAAGAGTGTTTACTTTAGGACTTGTTTATAGCTCAAAGGTTCGAATCAAACAAGGAGATTAGTCATTCATGAATATTGGAATTATAAGGATTCGAGACATGTAAAACTTGATATAGGTTGTTTGTTGAATTTTAGAGAGATCAAGGCCAAGTATATGTGAGTTAGCCGTGTGAAAATAAGAAATAAATAAAATTGTAAAATGTTGGGTTGGGCTTATGAATAGTAATAGGCCAAAAGCTTGGGCCAGGAATAGTATAAGGATCCGTTTGGTTTATAATGAGTGTGTTTGATTTGTCGTGGTCCGCGTGTGACCTCGTTCCAAAGTATCGGGTATCACGTAACAACGTTTTTGAATAGAATTATAATAAACAAAATTTTTAAATTTTTCCCGTAAAATGCTTAAGTGAACAGTAATGATGGGTTAATACTAGATTAACGTTTAATAATGACTATGGAATTCTACGGGTTGCTACAACTACTAAGGTTTGATTCATAGCCCCACTTTTATTTTTAAATTATTTATAAACCCACGGGGGAGATACATGCTACTTACTTATTTTTATGAGCACAATTGTTTATTGGTATGCTATTCCTGACTGATGCGATAATGCTAAGTACCTTTCTCGCCAAAAGAAAGTCCCTCGATCATGAACCATTAATCACTTGCGAATGAGTGCGGTTGTAGTTTATAGGCCTATAGGATTTGACCATCCTGCTATGTTGACTAAGGTCGGTCAGCATGTGATGTACTATAATTGAGTTTACTAGGTATCTGGCAAAATACCTAGCTTTGGGGGCAACTATTATGTTATGAAATTCCGCGGTTACTGTCGACTTACGCCAGGGTTACTGGTGCTGGTTAACGCTTTGTGTGTCATGAGCTTAGCAAGCAAAAGAGAATGAATGATTATGTGACGCTTACCCGATATTTGTATTTGTTACTTATATTTTCCAGACTAAAAATCTTGTGCTCAACTATTATTTACTAAACCTATGGATTACACTCAACCTTTGTGTTGACTTTTAGCATGTTTTATCTCAGGTAATTGATGCATGATGTGAGCACCAGGAGTGGCTGAAGGTTGAGGATGGCTATCTGTAACACCCCCTAAATTCGGATATCAACAGCGGAAGACTTAATGGGGTATTACGTAGTGGATCGTAGTCATAACCATAGAAAATGACTTAAAAGAGACGTTTTAAGTTTATCATTCAAAATACAAGCATTTGAAATACAAAGAAGTTTCATAGTTTAACATGTTTATTTAAACTTGAATGATAAAACATTTATTTAGCACCCATGCCGGGTTTAGTGCCCACTCCGTGCCGTGAGTTCCAGCTTTTAGTTACCTGAGATAACATGCTAAAAGTCAACAAAAGTTGAGTGATATTCATAGGTTTAAGTTTAATAGTTGAACACAAAGTATAAGTGTTAATTGCATCGAATTACAATTAAACGAGTTAAAATCAAGTTGTTATTGCATTAAGCTCATGACACGCAACGTTTAACAGGCATCAAAATGATGTAATATATATAGGCCCTCGGGATAGGTATTTGCCAATAACCTATGAGTATGTTTAAATAAAGTGCGTTTGGGTGGCTCATCCTAGTAGACCCAAACGGGGATTGTCAGTCCCAAATAGATCTATTCACAACTATTTACGTTCACTCGCAAGTGATTAAGGTTCATGATAGAGGGACTTCTGGAAATAGCTACTTAAGCAATAATAACATCAGTCATAGCATACTAAAAAGTTTTTGTTCATGTTTGTAGCATGTATCTCCCCACAAAAGGGTTTAAAAGTTTAAGAGTGGGCTATGAACTCACCTTAGTAGTACAGTAGTGGTGGTAGTATTGTAACTCAAACGATGAAAGGAAACGGCTTCAACACACGACCTAAATAATATATGGCAAGTTTTAGTGGTTTGATAGTCCAAGTTTGGTTTATCGCGAATCATAACGTTAAAGGTTTTATCGATTAAAATATGCGTGTTTAAATGCTTGAAGTTAAAAAAAAATAAAGTTATATATATATATATATATATATATATATATATATATATATATATATATATATATATATATATATATATAACTCTTGGGTATGTGCTCGTTTGTCGGAGTATATAAGGTTGACTAAAGAGATCGTTGTTGATAAATTAAAGTTGGTTGACGATAAGTTATGTTATGCGTTTAATGTTTCGTTAAGTGGTTATGTATATATATATATATATATATATATATATATATATATATATATATATATATATATATATATATATATATATATATATATATATATATATATATATAAGTTATATGAATATATATATAATTATTAGAAAATGTAACGTTAAATGTCGACTTGCGGGACTAAAACACATTTGTTTCGGGTTTTGAGTTCGTAAAATATTATTACAAGTATAAAATCTGTTATTTCAGAAATATCCTTTGGGTTTTACAAAGTTACACTTTATACCCTAACGGCATAATATTTGCACCGTTAGTCCTCGGTTAAGTTTTATTACATTTTAAGCCTAAAACATTTAATATTTACATTTTATACTCAAAAGTTCTCAAATTTACAGTTTTCATCACAAGATATCAAAATGACAGTTTGTACCCCGAGTTTCCAAACTTGACAGTTTTGGTCCCTCGGTTAGCAAACTTTCGCAAAACAAGTCCAAACTTTATAGAAATCAAAGTTCACTATTTTTATTTCATAAATAAGTTTAAAACAGCTTATGTAACTTATATATACTGCTTAATTTGTCAAAAGCTTATTTTTCGAGCTTATGGGCTTTTAACGAGCCAAAATATATGGCCCATTATGGGTTTTCGATCCATTGGGTTTCAAGGGCTAATGGGCCTGGTTACGGGCTCATTTTATGGTTGTAAAAATATATCAAGAGAACTTATATGATCAGCCTATACAGAGAGCTTATAAACAGCTTATTGGGCTTTAAGCCCATCATTATTATTTAGTTTTTGTGAAAGACTGGTTCACGATCGATTACTTTGGGATTTAATAAGGCATTAGATGAGCTTACTAGGTCGAATAAAATACATGACCCGTTAGTTTGGTAGCTCGACTATCAGGTCGAGCTATAAAACTTATGTGTTGTGTGTCGAAATAAGAAAATACGAGGCACAAGTTCATGTGACTTGGGCTATGTGAAAACAGTTTTTCATGTTCCAAAATATTCTAAGTATTTTATCAAATTCGAAAGTGTCCAAAGTGACTTAGGAACGTGTGATTTTTATGGTTGATACGTTTATATAATGTTCGAATGGTTGTTGTTCTCGATAGATAGCATGGCCAACACTTAGGGTGTCGAATAAAACGTATGTGTTGTAAATTAAAATAACGAATTATTCGTCTAAAGTAAAATGTGTTCGCGATAGAAAATGAAATCATAAAAAATACATAACATGCGAAAGGTTTAAAGTGTGCTCACTTCACCTCAAAAGGTGGGGCGTATCACGATATCGAGACTGAGCTAGGCCAAAGAAAATGTGTAGCTCGATTCTTTATACTTCGAATAATCAGGAACAAGGTTTGAATACTTCTTGGTTCGACTTGAACATCATGAAAAACGATCAAAGCTAGGCGTGCTCAGGAACTGAAAAGGACTTAGAAATATCTTTGAGTTGGATATGTTTGTGTTGTTTGAATGCCGAGAGTTGAAGACATTTTAAGGGTGATACATTGAGTGTTATGGTGAGTGTGATGATGAAGCATGATGAGGGTGTAAGAGAGGTCATTGATAAGTCACAGTGGAGTGTGTAAGTGAGCTAAATGATGGTGGTTTTTGGTTGTGTTAGCCGGCGCTAAGGACCAAGAAGAAGGAGACAAAATGAATTTTAAGGTTGGTTTTTGTGGCTTGGTCGAGTATCTCATGGTTCTAACACACTTTAGACGTGACCAATAATAGGTGTAGGGATCGTTTGATGGTTTGTATAGTCGTTAAGGGCTTGCACGAATTTATTTGCTAGACAAAACATATTTTTGGGTCGAGTTGGAAGTTATACGAGACACAAGTCTAACCAAAACATGAAATTTGTGTTGTGATCATAACGTGCCAAGTGCGTTGAGCTTTGGTAGATTTTAAGCTAGTAAATGATCGACGTAGAACATGAGGTTTGCCACACTCGATTCTCAGCTGGGTTGAGAATCGAGTGGTGTAAAGATATTAGGGTGTTGTTAAGCTAGATTTTGCGTAAAATGGCCAAAGTGTTCGATCCTTGAGGCAGCCAAATCGAAAATTATATATGAAGTTTGGGCTTTGGATTGTGTTTGGGCTCGTTTGGTGGACTAGGCCCAAGTAAAGAAAAATAATAATAATGATAAGGGTCCGTTTGGTGTGTTGGGTTGCTGAGGGCATTAGGTCGTGGTCCAATGTCATTAGTGAGTGATTAGGGTTATTTTCGTAAGTTCGGAAAATCATTTGAACGAGTTTGGCTATATGACGAAACGTACAACGTTAAATGTTAAACGTTTTAAATTAATTCGCGATTACTAGACTATCAAGGGTTGTGTGTGAGCTTCATTTCTAAGCAAATGGTAATCACAAATATCGTTGTGATTTAAAATAGCATGGCATGAATAACAAAAAAAAAATTGTCATTGGTAAAAACGGTTATTAAATAACGTAATGATTCGTTAATCATGTATTAGCATTTACTATTCATAGGAAAAATTACAAGAGGTTACACTATCATTGGGCTTTACTTTTTACCCTTACTATCTTTATCATTCGAATAGTCTTTTAAAATTCTGTCTCTTATTCCGCTGCAAACTTCCTTTATTTTTCGCTGCTACTTGTGATATGAGTCTTTTAGACTCTAAACATTAAATTTTGTATTCGAATGACATGTTTTGTTAAAAACGTTTCATTATGAGATCGTTTTCTGTGATTGTGACCGTCTTACCCCTCACGTAGCACCCCAAGCTCAGTCCCGCTGCCATATTTCAAGTTGGGGTTGTTACAGAATGGTATTAGAGCCACCGTTTATAGAGAACGAGATCATACTTGACTATAAACATTTTCGTGTGTGTCAAAACGTTTTTTGAAATCAATAGCTATCAGCCCTCCGTGCCACTTCGCTCTTAAGTGCTTCACTTAAAACTTTTATGTATGCATGCTTTGCACTATCATATGTTTGTATTTTTCCACTACTATTTCATTTCATATAAAAATTATTTTATAAAAATTTGGCTAGAATTTTTATACTTGTCCCGATACTCCATGTAGAGTATTATGGCTACATCAGTCCCTACCGGTCAGTTACCAGATGCACCTGTTGATCACCCCCTTGCACCACCGAGTCCAGAGGTGGACCCACACCCTATTGATGTACCTCACTAGGATGATGAGGAGATGGATGATGATGAGGAGATGGATGATGATGATGATCATGATGAGATGGATGATGACCATAATGATGATGACGATGATGATGATGATGACGAGGAGCCGATGGAGGAGGAGCAGGAGGCTCTCCCCATGCCGCCCTCACCAGCAGTGTCGGACATTACCTACGAGTCTGATACTTCAGATGCCTTAGGTCACGCTTTAGCTACAGAGGTGAAATCTAAATTTGAGATGGGTGATCGGTGTATTTTACATACACCTCATAATATGTTAATTACGCATTATTGCATTGTTATTCGTTGTTATACATGTACTTTGAGGGTGTTTTGTGGTTATGTAGGCTGTGCTCATAAAGGAGTTAAGTTGGTGATATTACAAGCTTATAATGGCTAAACGTTTAAAAGATATGCAAGCTACTATCTTGTTAAAGAGAACAAGGGAGCTACACATTTAAATCAGGAAATGACAAAAATCTGAAGTTGGCTCGAAGTTTTATTTGCTACAAAGAACAGCTCGTGATTTGAACTCTATATTGGGCTAACTACTGTTGGTCGCAAAAAAAAAAAATAAAATAAAATAAAATAAAATAAAAAAGCCCATGTCTAGTTTTGACGTGGAGTAGCAAGAAAAAAAAAATAAAGGGATTTATCCCTAAAAACACATTCGGGCATTTTTTTGTTGAATCATACGAGGGACCCCACGTTTATGATATTGGAGCCGTCATTATTTTCTTATGAGATCCCTTTTATTTTAATACTTCGGAGCAATGTTTTAAAAACCGGTTTTTTCGACGAACCAGATTTTTCACCGCGGCCGGTCGAATCGGTCGGACCGGTCAAACCGGCCGGTTCAACCGTTTGACCAGTCAAAAAAATTATTAAAAAAAATTAAAAAATTTAAAAAAAAAAAAAAAATCAAAACCGGTTGAAGCGGACCGGTCGAACCGGAAAAACCGGCCGGTTCTAAACAGTGAACGGGACCTATAAAAAACCGGGGTTTTTTAAACCGGCCGACCAGCCGGACACCGGTCGAACCGGCCGGTTCGAACCGGTTTTTAAAACACTGCTTCGGAGGAGACAAAAAACGAAGACAACGCAGGCTTCTTTATATATAAAATACATTCGTGATTCGGCAAAAAAGAAAAGGGATAATGACCTGTGGATGTAGTGAACTATGACAAAATGTCTATGTTATGTATTGATCTAATCGAGGGTCTATGCTATGTAACGAACTTACCAAAACTGTCTAAGTGATGCATGTAACCGGCTAAAATACCAGTTGCCGGTCATAATTTAAATTTCCCTTTAATTAATTATTACGTGGACCTTTGACTACTTACGTGGACCTTTGACCCAGCTATATATTACTTATCAGTTATTATATATATACATACAAACACATATATTCACACATATATATCATTGGGATCAATAAAAAAAATTCCAAAAAAAAACCATAATCCGAAAATCTCCAGATCGCGATCAAGTTATGAAAGATCTTCAACAGTTTTTCTAATATTCTTGTTAATCGAAGTTCTATTAAGGTATTTCCTCATCAAATCTCGTTATATCATCATGCTTGTAACCATAATTTAATGATTGATTATTTTGTATTTGTTGTTTATTTTGTAGAAATGCTTCGTTTTCATAAGTTCAATGTGCACTATGATGGGGCCTTTATGTTTCATCTATTTAAATATGAGGAAGGGAAGATGATCACAATCATGACCCCCGAAATTCCATATGAAGAGTTTACACACTACATAGAAACTGAAACTATTTATCATGTGAGTGGTCTTTATTTTGATTTTCCTGATGCTGGAGTTGAAAATCTAATGCCCATTGCGTGTGAAGCTGACACAGTAGCATTCTTCAGCATCATATATTCTTATGGAATACTCAAAGTCTATGTTGACCATTTTACCCTTGACCTAAGTGATTATGTTCAAAAATTAATTGATGATGAGAACCAGGATGATGAGAATGAGGCTGAGCAAGGTGAAAGGGACGATGAAGGGGAGTCTGATGATGAACCATATGAACCAGATGATGAAAGTGTGGCATCATTGGACCATCTCAGTGAAGGAGAAGATGAACTAAGGAAGGTAAGAAAGAGTAACCCAATTGCAAAGATTCCATCTCAGAAACAGCTAACAGACCTTGGTACTAGAAGAGAGAGTGTTGGTTTGAAGTCACAAGTGTTGAATGAGCGTGATGATTTCATGAAGGATCTGGTTGAACTACTTACTAAGAAAGAGGATGAGGATCCATTGAAGCCACCAGAACCAGAAGTACCAAAATTTAAAGTTTATGACCCTGCAACTCATTGGAGGTACCAAAGACCACAGGTATGTGTACTTAATCTCTTACTTATGTTCAAAGTTTGATCTTTTCATTATGTAATTAGAATAAATAATGTGTAGGTTGGGAAATTGTATGCATCGCATCACCAGTTAAGAGAATGTTTATCATATTATGCTTTGGCAAATGGGTATTCTATGTTGTTTGAAAGATCTTGTAAAGATAGTTTGATTGCTAAATGTGGTACTAGGCCTGGTAGGAAGTTAAAAGATCCAACTATAGGTAAACAGAGAAAGCAAAAGAGATTTCCTGTTAAGCCCCAAAAGTGTACATTTAGATGCTTTGCTAGGGGGATGCAATCTAAGAATTCATTTTAGATTAAATCTTTGATTGATAATCACACTTGTGCAAGAAACTTTAAATATGGGTGTTTAATTGACTATAAGTGGATAGGAAAGCATTTTGCAGAGAGAATTAGGTCACAACCTGATATCAAACTGTGTACAATCCAAGAGTTGGTCATGAAAAAGTACAAGTGTTAAGTTTCACACCAGCAGGTTAGAAGGGCTAAGATTTGGGCTTTAACAGAATTTGAGAAAACCCTTGAGGAACACTATGCACTTCTCAGGCCATATGGTGAAGCTTTATTGAGAAGCAACCCAGGATCAACTGTCCAGTTAGGTGTAACCACAAATCCTGATGGAAAATCATATTTTGAGAGGTTCTATGTGTGCTTAAATGGATTGAAACAAGGTTTTAAGAGTGGGTGTTGAAAAGTTGTGGCTCTGGATGGATGCTTTCTTAAGGGTTCATGCAATGGAGAGCTGTTAAGTGCAGTGGGAAGGGATGGGAATAACCAAGTTTATCCAATAGCTTGGGCTATTGTGAATGTAGAAAACAAAGAGAATTGGACTTGGTTTATTAACTTATTGGGTAATGATCTTGAATGTCCAGATGGTGATGGACTAACTCTGATGTCAGATCAACATAAGGTAATGCAACTTCTTTATGTAATTCTGTTATTTAATCCATTGTTTTATATTTCAGTTTTATAATTTTGTTTCTTAATCTTTGAAGGGACTAATTGAAGCAGTGAAAGATATCAAGCCTAGGGCTGAGCACAGACAGTGTGCAAGGCACATATATGAAAATTTCAGAAAACAATATAGTGGAGTGGAATTCAGATTATTGTTCTGGAAAGCATCCAATGCTTCATATCCTGCTCAGTTTGAAGCTGCCATGAATGAAATCAGGTTAGCCAACCCAACTACTTACAAATATTTAATTGAGAGAAATCCCAAGTCATGGTCTAGAGCATTTTTTTGGGTTCACACTGGTTGTGAGGCAGTGGAAAACGGTTTCAGTGAGTGTTGGAATAGTGTCTTACTTAAGGTTAGAAATAAACCAATCATAACATTGCTAGAAGCTTTGAGGGTCATAGTGATGATAAGATTGGAAAACATTAGAGAAAAGAGTGCAGAATGGGAACATGATGTCTGCCCTGCCATTAGAAAGAAGTTGGATGTGATTAAGAATAGCAGACATGAGTGGTTGGTCATTCATGCAGGTGGTAGCAAATTTGAGGTTAGGAATTACTCTGCTGCTTACAGTGTAGATGTAGATGCACATTCTTGTAGTTGTGGAATGTGGGATCTGAGTGGAATCCCTTGTGTGCATGGTGTGAATTGAATTTATAAGCTGAATCAAGAACTAAAAGACTTCATTTCAGCCTAGTTTAGGCAGAGTATGTACAGAGAAGCTTATGACAAATACTTGAATCCTGTGGAAGGTATGGAGACCTGGCCTGCTTGTGAAAACAATACCAAACCATTACCTCCAAAACCTAGAAAGATGCCTGGAAGGCCTAAGAAGAAAAGGATTAGAGCATCACATGAGCCAAGAGTTGGGTCAACAAGGGTAACAAAACATGGAACTGTCATTACATGCCACAACTGCTGGGAAGTGGGTCACAATACCAGAACCTGTCAAAACCAACAAAAACCTAGGCCTGCTCATATCCCAAAGGCAAATATTGTGAAGAGGAAAACTAAAGTCCCTGCCAATCAGTCAAACCCAACTGCCAGTCATCAAAACCCACCTGCCACTCATCAAAACCCACCTGCCAGTCAATCAAACCCACCTGCCAGTCAACAAAACCCAACTCCCAGTCATCAAAACCCACCTGCCACTCAACAAAGACAACCTGAAGCTCAAGAAAGTGTGCCTGCAGATCAAGGAAGTGCACCTTCAACTCAAGAAAGTGCACCATTAAGTACAGGCAGATTAAGGAGGTTTGGTGTTACCAAGGGAGGATTCAAGTTTGGGATCACATGTATGGGTATGTACATCTTAATTGTATAGTGTGCATTTAATAAGTTGTTAAAATGATATGAAATTTGTTTATATATACATTAACTTGATTTGCATGTGATGGTGTAGCCAAGCAAAGCACAAGGCCTGTAATGCTAAGGGCTAAAGCACGGGTTGGTTTGGGAAATACCATGAATTAGCTGTCAAGTGGGGTTGGTTCCTCTGGGATGAACATAAGGGAACAACCCAAAATTACAACAATGGATGAGAAAATCTCAATGTCTGCACCAAGGAGAAACAATGATCCAGTTGTTGGGACACAGGAATCTGTCAATGGTGGTTGAATGATATGTGTAGTGTCACTAAACTGTATTGTCTTTTGAAAGTTGTTCTGTAATTAGCTAGGTATGTGAAGTGAATTGTTAATTTAGTATGTCAAGTGAATTGTCTTTTGGGTACATGTAATTATCTAGGTATGTGCTGAGACACTAATCTTTTGGTAACTTGTTTGTAAGCTAATTATGTGTAAGTTGGGTATGTATGGATATTAAGTGACACTGATATTAAGTTGGGATTCTTCCTTGTCCAAGATGTGAAAATACTCATTTTTGTACCACACTTACAATACATATACGGAAGACACTTGTTAACATATGAAGAAGAGGCAGAAGAAGCCATGGTGGAAAGGGAAGAAAATGAGAGGGAAAAAGAAAGAGAAATATAGAGGGAAATAAAGAGGGAAAATGGGAGGGAAAAAGGGGAGAGGGAAATAAAGGAGGGAAATATGACTTTTTATTGTTTTTTCATCAGGTGCCAAGATGACATGGAAGCCCACGTGGAGATTTTATTATTCAACCGGCTAATTTCAAAGTTTAGCCGGTTACATGCATCACTTAGACAGTTTTGGTAAGTTCGTTACATAGCATAGACCCCCGATTAGATCAATACATAACATAGACATTTTGTCATAGTTCACTACATCCACAGGTCATTATCCCAAAAGAAAAGAAATAGCAGTTTTCATTTATATATATTAGGTGGACCCCTTTTGATGAATACATTTGACACCACAGAAGACAATTCGACATTCAATTGCAATTTCAATCCAGCCGCCATTTAATCTTCTTGATCGGACGTGATGGTTACAAATATGATGCGCGGCTAAGCCTTTTATAATCTTTCCCGGTAAAAGATATATTTGGTTTGATTATATTTACGGATTTCATTTTGTTTGTCAAACATTAATTCATATGATTTTAATGCATATCATTTGTTTGATTTCAATGTTTTAGTATAATTATTTGATTGAATTATTGTGAGACATATTATTGCGAGTCAACGATTGTGCCGAGCCTAATTAATATAGGGGTTAATACGGTCGTGTGGTAAACATGATTTGTACCCAGAATTGTTCATTTGAGTAATTATAAAAATTAATTGATAGAATTATTATAAGACATGTTAATTGTCCTTTTCAATTAATACAAACTATGTCTATGTGGTTTGAAAACAAATATTAGTAATAATCCATAACTTGATCATATCAATATATCCAGAGCCGGGAGAGATTGCTTTTCACCCAATTGTTTACAAATCCTACTTTTATTTTCTCATTTAATTTTTATTTGTTTATTTACTTTTTATTGCTTATTCGCTTTCTAGTTAATTAGTAGTTTTATTATTAAGATTTAAACAAACCAAAAATTTTATTGATCAGTGATCACCCCAAAACTTAAATTAAAACCACATACTCCCCGTGGATACGATACCCGCTTGCCCTATCTAGCATAAGGTAATTATGTTTATTTTTTATCGGTACAACGACATCGGTCAAATTTTGGCGCCGCTGCCGGGGATTGAGTGCGCTTTTGGTTTAAGTTTTTGTTAATAGTTTTAAAATAAAAAAAATACAAAAAGATTTTCTTTTTCTCTTGTTTTGTTTGCTTGTTTGTTTTGTTGGTTGTGAGTGTGCAGGTTAGTGTATGCGCATGCGTAGATCAGGACGTACATCACCGTTAGCTTACGATCCCGAGGTAGAAAGAAGTGCAAGGTTGAGGAGGAAAGCAGTTAGACAGTTTTCTACTAACCTTGATTTTGCAGGTTTAGAAGAGCTTTTCATGGAAAGGCCAGGTGACGACGATGCCGCCAGTGCAGAATCCCCACCACGGGGTGTGGATTCCTACTACAGACCAGGGAACTTCGAGGATCACTCACCGATTGTCTATCCGGCTGCGGTTAATGAGGCTGTGAGCAACTTCAAGATCCAGCCGAACCTCATAGTGATCTTACCCGTGTTTAGAGGTCATGAGGAGCCGTACGTATATCTGCGGGAATTCTTCTCCATTGAAGATACATATCAGGTTAATAACATCTCTCGAACCAGGTAGTATTAGATCATGGTCTGAAATACAATCCGCGTTTCTTGATGAATTTTAATCTATAAGTAAAACTGTTGCCATTAGGAATAAGATTAAATCCTTTCGTCAAATCCCAGGCGAGTAGTTTCACGAAGCTTTTAATAGGCTAAAAGAGTTGTTAAGAACTTGCCCTCACCACGATGTTCCAAAATGGGAGCTTTTCAAAATCTTCTTTTATGGGTTGGATTATCACCACCAACAATTTGTAATGGCAACTAGTGGGGGTACGTTTTTCTCACGTCCCATGGATGAAGAATGAGAGTTTTTTGAAAAGCTGAGCAAGGGTTCCAAGACCCAAGCTTCAGTGGATCAAAACAACAACCACACATTTTTCGCCAATTTTGTGTCTAACCAATCTGGCACAAATTCTGAAATTAGCGAGTTAAGTAAGAAAGTTGATCTTTTGTTGAGAAATCTAGGAAAAGGTGCCTCAAATGTGTCGCATATGTTGCACGACGTGTGCTCAATGTGTGGTGATCCGAGTCATTCGACCAATAACTGTCAAAATTGGGGGACGCCATCGAATGAGGAGGTAAATGGAGTCTATGGGAACCATCCACGAAACGACCCATTTTTTGAAAGTTACAATCCAGGAT
Organism: Artemisia tridentata subsp. tridentata; assembly: GCA_021014915.2. NCBI lineage: Eukaryota > Viridiplantae > Streptophyta > Magnoliopsida > Asterales > Asteraceae > Artemisia > Artemisia tridentata. The sequence goes on from CP139509.1 coordinate 170,370,968, forward strand.
AGCGCAATCATCCCAACTTCCATTGGAAGGACGAAGACAATCGCTTTAACAATTACCAACAACAAAGCTCCTACCAACAAAGACCACATCAATACCAAAATCACAGTCAAGGTTCATGCAATGGCCAACAATCCAATGTTGACAAAAAGTTTGACTTGATCCTAAACGAGTTGGCCAAGTCTAATCAAGGTGCAAACCTAAAGTTTGAGTCCCTCTCTAAATCTGTAGTAAATCTTGAGACACAATTGGGGCAGCTAGTTGAAGAGGTGCACAAACGAGAAGCGGGTAAGCTTCCAAGCTATCCCACCCTCAATCCGATGCATAAGCCAGGTGGTCCTGAGCAGTTGAATATGGTGACATCTCTTCGAAATGGTAAAACCTACAATAACGACATCAAAAGTTCCAAGTGTTCATGATTTTTCACATGATGTCGAGGATTTCGTTACTGATGGCGAAATTGTTGTTAAAGGTAAAAAAGTTGATAATGTTAAGTCTGATTCTGAGTTAGTAAATGATTTGTTAAAAGATTTTCCAAAACCAACAACACAGAATCCTGAAGCTACCGAATCACCCAAAGTTGGGGAGGGTGGTGTGTCAAGCACAACCACTCCTTACCCCGAAGCTTTGGAAAAATTAGCATCTGCAAGATTGGCTAAAAAAGGTCCTCATTCTGAGGATATGTGGGAGATTTCAAGCAAGTAAAGATCAATCTCCCCCTTATTGATGCTATCAAGCAAATTCCTGCATATGCCAAGTTTTTAAAGGACTTGTGTACCCAAAAGAGGAAGTTGAAGGCAACTTTTCCTAAAAAGATTGACCTAACTGAGCATGTCAGTGTAGTCTTATCTAGCTCTCTTCCTCCCAAATTCAAAGATCCTGGAGCACCATTGATTTCAGTTGTGGTGGGAAATATTGCCATTAAGAAGGCGCTCCTTGATCTCGGCGCTAGTAACAACATCCTTCCTGCTAGTTTGGTCGATAAGTATGACTTAGGAACTCTTCGCAAGACTGACACTATAATTTCCTTAGCCGATCGATCTACCAAAATTCCTAGAGGTATCTTAGAGGATGTTATTGTAAAAGTTGATGACTTCTATTACCCAGTTGACTTCTTTGTTATGGACACCGAATCACCATACAAGGATGTCCAGCCAACCATTATCCTGGGGCGACCATTCCTAGCCACGATAGACGCTAGGATTAATTGTCGAACTGGTGCCATGGATATTGCCTTCGGTAATAAGAAGCTAAGATTGAATGTGTTTAATTCTGTGAATTCTCCTACTATGAATGAATGCTACCAGGTGGATGTGATCGATAAGGAAGTCCAAAAGCATGCACCCCATATGCTTAAGGATGAACCTTTAGATTTGTATCTAACTGGTGAGAATGAGGAGATTCTCGATGCTGCTGAAGTGCAAGAGATTCAAGAGTGTTTGGTCAGTTCTTTGGACCATCAAAAACCACCTTGGTCTTATAAAGTGGAGCCCTTGCCTGCTAATTTTGACACGGCCACAAAGCCGTCTCTATAGGTGCCTCCAACTCTCGAGCTGAAACCTTTGCCATCCAATCTCAAATATGCTTTTCTAGGTCCTAAAAATACTTTACCAGTTATTGTTTCTTCTGATCTTTCTAGATCACAAGAGGAATCACTTTTGAAAGTGTTTTTCAAGTATAAAGCAGCAGTGGGATGGACAATTGCAGACTTGAAAGGAATCAGTCCTTCATTATGTATGCACCGAATTGTCACGGACCCAAATGTTAAGCCATCAAGAGATGCGCAAAGGCGCTTGAATCCTAATATGAAGGAGGTGGTGAAGAAGGAAGTTCTCAAATGGCTAGATGCTGGTATCATCTATCCCATCTTGAATACTAAATTGGTAAGTCCCGCGCAAACGGTGCCTAAAAAGGCTGGTATCACTGTTGTGAAAACCGAAAGTGGGGAAAAACTCACCACCCGACCAGTGACCGGGTGGAGAGTGTGCATAGATTACCGTAAGCTAAATAGTGCCGCATCTAAAGATCATTTCCCACTACCTTTTATTGATCAAATAGTTGAGAAGCTTTCCGGTCAGAAATTCTATTGCCTTTTGGATGGGTACTCCGGGTATAATCAAATACCCATCCATCCTGATGACCAGGCCAAAACTAATTTTTTACATGTCCTTATAGGACATTAGCATTCCGCCAAATGCCGTTTGGTCTGTGTAATGCACCCGCTACCTTTCAGCGGTGCATGATGAGCATCTTTTCGGACATGGTTGGAGAATCTATAGAGATATTTATGGATGATTTCTCCATCTTTGGTCAATCCTTTTAAAGCTATTTGGGTCAGCTTGAAAGTGTGTTAAAAAGATTCACCGAAACTAATCTAGTGCTTAGTTGGGAGAAGAGCCATTTCATGGTTCGTGAGGGAATTGTATTGGGGCACGTTGTCTCTGAAAAAGGATTCGAGGTTGACCGTGCCAAGGTGCAAATAATTTCAACCCTTCCTCCTCCCACTAACGTTAAAGCTTTGCGATCTTTTCTTGGTCATGCAGGGTTCTACAGGCGATTTATTAAAGATTTTAGTGCTATATCAAAGCCTCTTTGTAATTTACTCTTAAAAGAGGCACGATTTGACTTTAATGAATCATGTCTTAAATCATTCAATATGCTTAAGCAAAAGCTTATAGAAGCCCTGATTCTGCAGTCACCTGATTGGTCGAAGCCTTTCGAGATCATGTATGATGCGAGTGATTATGCCGCTGGGGGGTGTTGGGACAATGGGCCGATAAGAAACCTGTTGTAATCTTCTATGCTAGTAAGACTTTTTCAAAAGCTCAAATGAATTACACCACTACTGAAAAGGAATTGCTAGCCGTGGTTTTTGCTCTTGATAAGTTCCGATCATATATTTGCGGGCACTCTAAGGTGATAGTATTTTCGGATCACAGTGCCTTGAAACATTTATTGACCAAGAAAGAGACAAAACCGAGGTTGCTTAGGTGGATTCTGCTCTTACAAGAATTTAATCTGGAAATCCGGGATAAAAAGGGGTCGGAAAATGTGGTTGCCGACCATTTATCCAGGATTATCCCTCCACCGTTCAACCCATCTGACGTGATCAAAGAAAGCTTTCCGGATGAAAGCTTATTTGAGGTTTCTAAGCTCCCTTGGTATGCAAACATTGTTAACTACCATGTAGTTAGAAAGCTTCCGGATTACTAGTCCAAACAACAAAGACAATACTTCTTTTCTTAATTGAAGCATTATATTTGGGAGGATCCGGAGCTTTATAAAGTGTGTGCTGACCAAGTTGTTAGGAGGTGTGTTCCTGATCACGAGCATACGGACATATTGGCTCATTGCCATTCTTATGCGTGTGGGGGACACTTTGGTGCGACGAAAACTGGGCACAAAGTCCTGCAAAGCGGCTTCTTTTGGCCGACTATATTCAAGGATGCCCAGTCTTTTGTGAAAGCATGTACTCGTTGCCAACAAGTTGGTGGGATTTCAAGGCGTGATCAGATGCCTATGAATCCCATACTTGTTGTTGAGATCTTTGACGTGTGGGGTATTGATTTTATGGGACCATTCCCTACCTCCCATGGTAATGTGTATATTTTGGTGGCAGTTGACTATGTCTCTAAGTTGGTAGAAGCTGAGGCTACGAAAACAAATGACCATAGTGTAGTTCTTAAGTTTGTCAAGAAAAATATCTTTGCTAGGCATGGAATCCCCAAGGCCATCATTAGTGACGGGGGTTCCCACTTTAAGAACTTCAAATTTGGAAAGTTATTGAAACACTATGGGGTTAATCATAGAATAGCTACCCCTTATCATCCACAGACTAGTGGACAGGTGGAAGTATCTAATAGGGAGATTAAGCGAATATTAGAAAAGACCGTTCGTATCGATAGGAAGGATTGGTCCCTGAGGCTAGATGATGCCTTGTGGGCATATAGGACGGATTTTAAGACCCCTATTGGGATGTCACCGTATAGATTGGTATATGGCAAGGTGTGTCATTTACCGGTTGAAATAGAGCATAAGGCTGAGTGGGCAATTAAGTAGGTTTAATATGGACTTAAATAATGCGGGTAATCCTAAGAAACTTCAATTATCTGAATTAGATGAGATTAGACGCGATGCTTATGAGAACTCCCGGAATTATGAGAAAACTAAGGCTTTTCATGACCGACACATCACCAAGAAATCTTTCTTGGTGAGTCAAAAAGTTTGGCTATTCAATGCTAGACTTAAGCTTTTTCCAGGAAAATTGAGAAGTAAATGGACGGGTCCATATGTTGTGACTCAAGTCTCCCCACATGGAGCCATTGAAATAAAAAATATGGTGGGTGGAGAGCCGTTTAAAGTCAATGGACACCGTCTGAAGCCGTATGTTGTTTTGGAGGCTGATCATATGGACACAATCGATGTGGTTTATTTAGAACCACTCCAACCGTCTCAATAGCTCCAATGAGTTATGTCGGGCTGACGATGGTAAACTTAGCGCTTCGCGGGAGGCAACCCGTGGGTTGTAGTGTGTGCGAGTATGTTCTTTCTAATTTATTTTTCTTATTTATTATGTGTGTTAAAAACTTTGTGGGTGTGTTCACTACAAACCCTCACGAGACTAAACTCATCCACTCGGGCTACCGGGTGGTTTAAAAGGCTTGTTGCATACGCTAAATGCAACCGTGATTCCTACGAAAGTGAGTTAGGTTTTTGTGTTGTGTGAGTTTGTCAAAGTGATTTTTAACCAAAATTTCAACTTAAAGTTTTTGCATTAGGGACAATGCAATGATTATAAGGTGCACCCGATTTCATTGTATAATTTGGTTATAAAATTGATTTGATGGTTTGTATGTAGTTAGGCATATGTATAATTAGTAGATGATCAAACCATACCCGATTAAATTTCCCTACTAACTTTTGCTTAGAACGGGTAGAAAGTTAAAATAATATAATATGAAATATAATAATGTAATAGTTGGGTTAGGACACTTAAATTGATCTTATCCGGCTTGTCACCCGCGCACGGTGGCCATAGAAAAAAGTTGGAGAACTGTCATAATTATTGGTGGTAGTCATATGCTGGGCTTGCCTATCTGATTCGTCACCCGCGCAAGGTGATATTTTAGTTGTTAGCATGGGTCAGACACCAATTCTTATGATTGATAGCATTGCACTTAGCTGAGACAATTTTATGTGAAATAACTCAATCCTTGTATTGTTGTTAATGAAATTAGGAAGGTTGGTTTGAGTTAGTGCATTGATTAATTAGACTATGTGGTAGATAACTTCATCATATGATATACCAGTAGGCACGAAGCATAGTTGTTCTCATTTAATTAAATGGACTAAATTAACCGGTTCCCGTGTGCTGATATGTCTTAGTATACACCTATAGGATAGATATTCATACATCCGAATGATTGGTCTTTATATCAACCTTAAAAGGAGTGTATTAAGCATTCGGGATGACATGTATAAGAAACGGTTCCGGATGTCTAAAAAAGGAGCTTATGTATGTTATGAACAAAAATGCTTGAAATATGAAGTAAAATTCATGTGCAAAAATTGATCAAAAAGTGAAAATATGTAAGCTAATGTATGATGGCTTATGTGCTCTTAAAAAGTTTGCTCATATGGTATAAAAACTCCAGTATTATAAAAGGAGTAAGGTATTCTCACCTCTTGTTTTGGATTTATGTTTAGATTGATTATAGGGGTGTACTAAGTATGTTGGGCACATGGTTAATTATATGAAAAATAGAGTAAATGGAACCAATGGGAACGGTTATGTTAAATGTTTAAGAAGGACAAAAATATTGGTAATCATTTTGGATTATTGGTCACATAGGATGGTTATTAATGTACTAGGTTAAATTTGATCTTTTTGATGAAATTTCAATGGTATGATTAAAAATTATGTAATTAACATGCTAAGATATACTAGATTTCTTCCTCGGGACGAGTAAGGGCTAAGTTGGGGAGGTTTGATCGGTGTATTTTACATACACCTCATAACATGTTAATTACGCATTGTTGCATTGTTATTCGTTTTTATACATGTACTTTGAGGGTGTTTTGTGGTTATGTAGGCATGCTCATAAAGGAGTTAAGTTCGTGATATTACAAGCTTATAATGGCTAAATGTTTAAAAGATGTGCAAGCTACTATATTGTTAAAGAGAACAAGAGAGCTACACATTTAAATCAGGAAATGACAAAAATCTGAAGTTGGCTCGAAGTTTTATTTGCTACAAAGAACAGTTCTTGATTTGGACTCTATATTGGGCTAACTACTATTGGACGCAGTAACAAAAAGAAAAATAAAAGCCCATGTCTAGTTTTGACGTGGAGTAGCAAGAAAGAAAAAAATAAAGGGATTTATCCCTAAAAACACATTCGGCCATTTTTTTGTTGAATCATACGAGGGACCCCACGTTTATGATAATGGAGCCGTCATTATTTTCTTGTGAGATCCCTTTTATTTTAATACTTCGGAGGAGACAAAAAAAGAAGACAACGCAGAGTCCTTTATATATAAAACGAGCGAGTACATTCGAGATTCGGCAAAAAAGAAAAGAAATAGCAGTTTTCATTTATATATATTAGGTGGACCCCTTTTGATGAATACATTTGACACCACAGAAGACAATTCGACATTCAATTGCAATTTCAATCCGGCCGCCATTTTATCACCTTGATCGGACGTGATGTCTACGAATATGATGCGCGGCTAAGCCTCTTGTAATCTCTCCTGGTAAAAGATATATTTGGTTTAATCATTTTTACGGATTTCATTTTGTTTGTCAAATATTAATTCATATGATTTTAATGCATATCATTTGTTTGATTTTAATGTTTTAGTATAATTATTTGATTGAATTATTGTGAGACATATTATTGCGAGTCAACGATTGTGCCGAGCCTAATTAGTATAGGGGTTAAGACGGTCGTGTGGTAAACATAATTTGTACCCATAATTGTTCATTTGAGTAATTATAAAAATTAATTGATAGGATTATTATACGACATGTTATTACTAGTCAATGAGTCGTGCCGAGTCTAACTAGTTTAGGAATTAAGGGCCTGTTTGGTAGGGGTTTTTTGGGGGAGCTGTTAGCTTTTTGTTACAAAATAATCTCATCTAAACTAAGTAGCTCCGTTTGGATACATTGACTTCAAGCTTTTATTTCAAACAAATAGCTCATAAATGAAAAGCTGATTCATGAAGCTTTTTAAACATCTTGGAGCTGTTAAAACTTTAAATTACTGATATACCCTCCAAACATTTGTTTACAATTATAGATATGTCATTTTATGTCATTTTACATCTTATAATTACATTTAATAGCTAACATACCAAACACTTTTATTACAGTAAAAAAACGATACAGTTTGTTGCTCATGTTAACAGTTTTGCAGCTTACAGCTTACAGCCTACAGTTTACAGCTTACAGCATACAGCTTACAACTAATTTTGTCAAACATACCCAAAGACGATTCATGTGGTGAATATAACTTGTGCCCAAAATTGTCCTTTTCAATTAATACAAACTATGTCTATGTGTTTTGAAAACAAATATAAGTAATAATCCGTAACTTGATCATATCAATATATCCGGAGCCAGGAGGGATTGTTTTTCACCCAATTGTTTACAAATCCTACTTTTATTTTCTCATTTAATTTTTATTTGTTTATTTACTTTTTATTGCTTATTCGCTTTCTAGTTAATTAGTAGTTTTATTATTAAGATTGAAACAAACCAAATTTTTTATTGATCAGTGATCACCCCAAAACTTAAATTAAAACCATATACTCCTCGTGGATATGATACCCGCTTGCCCTATCTAGCATAAGGTAATTAGGTTTATTTTTTATCGGTACGACGCCATCGATCAAATTTTGGCGCCGCTGCCGGGGAGTGAGTGCGCTTTTGGTTTAAGTTTTTGTTAATAGTTTTAAAATAAAAAAATACAAAAAGATTTTCTTTTTCTCTTGTTTTATTTGCTTGTTTGTTTTGTTGGTTGTGAGTGTGCAGGTTAGTGTATGCGCACGCGTAGATCGGGACGTACATCACCGTTAGCTTACGATCCCGAGGTAGAAAGAAGTGCAAGGTTGAGGAGGAAAGCAGTTAGACAGTTTTCTACTAACCTTGATTTTGCAGGTTTAGAAGAGCTTTTCATGGAAAGGCCAGGTGACGACGATACCGCCAGACCAGAATCCCCACCACGGGGTGTGGATTCCTACTACAGACCAGGGAACTTCGAGGATCCCTCGCCGATTGTCTATCCGGCTGCGGCTAATGAGGCTGTGAGCAACTTCAAGATCTAGCCGAACCTCATAGTGATCTTACCCGTGTTTAGAGGTCATGAAAGAAGAGCGACAGGCGATTTATATGTGGAATTGTGTGAGCAGGTGGCGAGGTTGAGTTCTACAGAGACAGCTGATGCAGAGATTAGGGAGCGTTTAGTGTCGTTAGAGCAGAGGATGACAGAGGTTGAGAGGATTGTGGAGAGGTTGGATCTTGGAGCTGCATTCACTGATATCGATGGTAGTCACTACCAGCAAAGTATTCAGGAGTTGTGGGATGAGATCCATGCCATGCTGTGGCAGGCGTATTATGACAGGATGGCGCTTTTTCGCTTTGATGATAGTATTCATGTTTTGGCTGCATACAGAGGAAACCGTCAGTTGAGATTAGTGATCATCTTTATTATACTAGTTTAGTATTATAGTAGTAGTTTACCTTGCACATACTAAACTGACTAGTTTCAGTTAGTAGATTTTGATAAGAAACTTGTAGTTGTTTTGCATATCTTGTAAGACTTATGACGAGTATCGAATCTATGGTGTATTTTGGTGATGTACTATTTATGATGTTGAATGGACGCTATATTATGATGTATCATTGTGTTGTTTACTTTGTGTTATGGTTCTGTTACGTTAATCAAATGCTTACAGTGCTGTACATTTGTATTGATTGATAGAATTATGCCACCTAAGAAGATGACCCTAGCCGCGATCCAGAAGTTGAATGAGGAAGGCATAGCTGCGGCGCTTGCCGGGCAAGCAGGTGCTGGCAACCAGAATGTTGGACAGGCAGGAGTGCAACCCGTCTATGAAAACCATTTCTGCACTTACAAGGAGTTCATGAACTGCAAACCTACTACCTTCAAAGGAACTGAAGGAGCCGTCGGTCTAACCCAGTGGTTTGAGATGATGGAATCAGTATTTCTAAGAAGTAACTGCTCTGAAGACTGCAAAGTGAAGTATGCAACGGGAACTTTGATGGAGCATGCATTATCCTGGTGGAATGCATATACTAAGGATGTTGGGTTAGAGAATGCTTATAAGATTCCATGGGAATAATTTAAAAAGGAAATGGTGAAGAAGAATTGCTCCCGTAGTGACATGAGGAAGTTGGATACTGAGTTCTATTATTTGGCTGTGAAAGGCGTTGATCTTGCCACTTATGTTCGACGATTTCAAGAATTGAAGGTCTTCTGTGCTCACATGGTGCCAGATAATGAGAAGTTGCTGGAAAAGTTCATTGGTGGTCTACCAGCCAGTATTGAAGGGCACGTGACATCTCACGTAGAAACCTCATCATGCATAACTCACGTTTTTATTCGAACGTATCATATTTTATTTCATTCATTGCCACGTTAATATGGTTAAGTAAATTACATGAGATGATCAACTGTCTCTAAGGACTACTCATGATCACCTACATACACGTTAACACCTCATGCATTGCATCATTCATAAAAGTTATCATTCGAAAGTATAACATTTATACGTTACGTGCATATTTAAAATGTATTAAACACGTATAAATAATGATAACACTCATGTAAGGCCCTAAGGATCACTACTCACACTCCTCTCAACTGCACAGATCATAAAACATGTTAACTCAACCCACGAACACATTGAAACTACATGTTTAACATATATGTGAACGAACCACAAAAATTTAACTAAGTCTTTTATTTTGAAAACGTGCCGAGCTCGCTTAGAAAACTCTCGTGTATCTCATAAACTTGTCACAAAAACCTATGTTTTCTTCACACGACCCATTTAACCACCTAACTAGCTACATTTTTCGTTCATACCACAAGCCATGAAAACCACGACAAGACCCTTTAAAACAGCCAAAGTGTTTCGCAAAAATCACCTCTAAAAACCCTTAAACTATAACGAGTGGGCTCAAAGCCCAACTCACTGTTTTAATAAGCTATTAATAAGCTGGCTTAATGGCATTTTCAGAATAAGCTTTTGATGGAAAAATGAACCATTTTGATAATCCAAACCCTCCCCAAGACCCACGAAAATCGTAAATGTTAATGGGCCACTAAATAGCTCGTTAAAAGCCCATTAACAGCTAAAATAAGCAAACGGCCTAATAAGCAGTTGAAATAAGTTAAAAATCACTTAAATAAGCCTTAGGAAAACTCGCCATATTTTTCCCTACATTTTTGACACTTTTGGACTAAAAATGTAACGCACATTGACTAGAAGGACTAAAACTGCCAATCCGAGAATTGTGTGGACTGAAGTTGTGAACACAGAACATATAGGTTAGAAATTGACATATGATTAAATTCCAAGCCGTATATGTACATATGGACAAATTTTGGACTATTTATGGACTTTGGACTTAACGAAGGACTAACGACGTAAAGCAAACACAGTTAGGGTTAAAAGTGTAAAATCTGGAAAAGAACAAGGGCCTACTGTTTTTACTTGACATTCTTATTTCATTTTCCATTTTTCGTCTCGCCTTCACGTCATATGCATATTTACACATTTTATTTATGTATTATTTAACATTCGTTACGAGTTATCATTGTATAGCATTTCAACGCTTTTGAAGAATAACATTACGGATTACTTGACTTAAAAATTAAGATATTGGTCACCTTGTTTAGATCAACTTAGACAGATATATAGAAGAACGAGAGAGATAGATTGAGAATAAGAAGAGAAATGGAAGATCTTAATTCACGTATAAAATTGACAAGAGTTTAGCATACATTGTGAATAAAACCAACAAGAGAAATGAGCACCCAAGCACCCTATTTATAGGAAGAGAATAGGGCAACATGTGCTTGTGTGCTTCTAGAAACTAATCTATCATATACCACGGCCCATGGGCTACTAATGGACCGTGGTATTTACTTAAACATATAGCCCATAGCAACCAATTAAGATAACATTACCAAGGCTTGAATAAACTCGTGAAACGTGTTCCCAACAATCTCCCCCTAAGTCTTGGTCATCTTGGTTGCTTGACGTCATCTTTGCTTCATTGGTTTTTGACGTCTTCATAATCTTTGTTCTTTGATCAAGACTTGAAATATTATAAAAACGTGTTCCTAACAATCTCCCCCTAAGTCTTGATCATCAATGTGGCTCGACGTCTTCTTTGCTTCTTTGGCTTCCGACGTCTTTATAATCTTTGATTCTTAGTTCTTGATATGAGATGATATGATGTTGTCTCGATCTGCCAGTCTCCAACGTCTTCTTGTCTTCTCCATCATGCTCATATATCTTTGACTTGTTATCTGTAACATGTTCTCACTTTTCAATCTTTATCTTGAGAAAGATTGAGGTGCTTGAACTTTTGACTTTGCTATATCATATGTTGAACTTTTGATGTTACTGAGTCTTTGAGAGAACATTTCTTCAAGATATGAACATGATGGAGTCTTGATGGTCGAACTCCAGCTCCTCAGCAGCAGCAACAGCAGCATCAGCACGAACCAACCGGTACTTACAGGCTCAGACTTGAGATCGTCAACAGCATAGTGTGAAGACTTTCTCAAATCCTAACCCAGACCGTTCTGAACCGGATTCCCTCAAAAGGGATAACACGGACACACCGAAGTGCACCCACGATTCAGTGAGTCGCTGGAGATCACCCCACGACTGTAGATCGTTAGGAGCAAACACTAAGCGTAACCCACAAGGAGTTACCGAAGTGACCTGCTGACAGAGTTGTTTGATGTTTCTCTGGCAGGATTTCCATTCAATCATTGATAATCACAATTGTGACTTCTCATGAATGTTCTCGGCAGATTGCTAGGATCTGCGAAGGACACTTTCTTAATTTTACATCTGCTGCCCATGATGTAGAACAACAGAGTAATACTAAGTGTACCTAAGAGATCTTTTATGAATCTCATGGCTCTAGACTCAATCAGTGCACATTTGTTTGGTCATCGGAGGCATGGAGCAGATTGCCTCCTTTTCAATATCAACACTCTCGTAATGAGAGGTCGATAGATTATGAAGGGTTCTCCGTGTGAATGAAACAAATGTATTTTGAGAGACACTTAAGTGGCTAAGAAGGTTTATTAGTGCGTCACTGGGTCCATGACGTCTTTAGTCTTCAATACCGGTGATGCTCATCAACCAGTAGATTATGAATTGAACCCGGTGTCTGCCCTAAGGTTGAATCAAATGGAGGGCTATTTCTTTTCACCCTTTTCTTTGCTTTTCTTTTTAATTCTTCAACCCCTTCTTTCTCCGTTCATTCATTTTTCTCCTTTTTTATATCATACCTAGGACTTTCTAGTTCTAAACTATTGGTATTGTCCTTGGGTAGATCCCTCCGGCTCTGGCGGATCATAGGACGGTTTTCCCTAACCTTAGTCACCTTATAACTCCATGACTATCCTAATGATGCCATAAACCAAAACCATTGAAAATCTCTCAAAGTGTCGATGATTGTAAAGACATTTTGTTGACACCTTGAGAGTTTGATGATTTTCAGAAATACTCCTCCTTAACATGTGCGCATAAGTATTAAATTTTGAAATTTGCACATGCCGGAAAGAGTTGGCACTTTTGAATTGATTGACTTTCAATGAACCTGATCGTTGCGAGACACGCTTACATCACCAGTTAGACTGGCTTGAAATTATTACCCGTCCAGATCAGATTCAAAGATTATCGCTCGAAATTGGTACATTCTACTCAGACACATCCTTTGCGAGACACGCTTACATCACCAGTTAAACTGGCTTGAAATTATTACCCGTCCGGGACATGTCCTTTCGACTACTGACTTTCCTATTCGTCAATTCGAGAGTCAATTCTGAGTTTGAGCACACGAGATTCCAGCAAATGAGACATCATATTTAATCATCTTTTTCTTCTCCCCCTCAAAAATAGCATACTCATGATGTTTTTGGAAAACGTTTATGATTAAAATATGCTGTTTTTGAGTTTTAGGGAAGAATTTCAAGAACATTTATAATTCTTTGAACAAATATTATATTTTCAAATACTCCCCCTTAACAAGGGAATATTTGTCCTTATGAGCAGAATGTTTGAAAAACGTTGGAAAACATTCTGATTTTAATTCTGCTCATAAGTAAGAAGCTTTCGCTCCTTTTACAGGATTGAGGCACTGAAGCGTACCTCAGGGTCCTTTCTTTGGGGTCCGGGTTGTACACTGTTATGTGTGCACAAGCCGTTGTCATATAAGAGCAAATGATGAGATAATGACAAAAATTGTGACAAGTAACACCATTGAGTTTACTTAGGATGACGGAAAGTGAGAATGTTTGGAATTCTCGCTCATCCTCCCACGTAATTCTCTAGTCTTCTCATCTGCATCCGATGTTGAGGTCGGGGATCTTCAGCTGCAATCTCAGTATTGGAGGTAGTTTGTTCTACTGTTGATGGTGATTATGTTGGATGTGCGTCTGCAGCAACTGATGTTGTTGTAGAGTTGTATCAGGTACTAGAATATTGACATGTTGTGCAGCGGAACTGGTGGATACATTTGAAGCATGACTAACAAGAGAACCATCGAGCAATGGAGCAAACAAAACTTCCAAATCCTTGCGGTTGAGAGAGAGTGGTACAGCTGATTGATCAGGGAAGTTGATACGGTTGTGTTCGGGTTCTAAGCTGTTTTGCTCAGAAGCCATAACATTAAGCTCGGGTCCGAAACTGAGTTATTCCGAAGCCATAGTCATATCTGAAAAGCAAGAAGAGAAAAACAGAGAACATGGATCCCCAAATGAAACTGGGTTCCAGATGTTAGAAGCATGACGTTGTAGTGTGAATTATCTTCTTGACACTCGAGCACGCGATTTCCATGGTATTAGTTTTGGTGCCAATGTCTAAAATCTTTCCTGTAGGAATCCACCTAAGACCAATCGTTTTGAAAATTCTACCTGTGGGAACCCACCTAAGGTTAGATCTAGGAGAAGTTTTCCTTTTAGATGCAGTGGAATGAACTGTGGGAGCATCACTTAGTTGAGAAAATCTACATCCTATTTTGATCCACTTTTTAGGTTTTTGAATCTTTTCATTTGATTCAACGGGTTTGTTTGGTTTGATTGTCCTAGACAATTATGCCTTTGCACATGAATTCACTTCTTGAAGATATTTAGACACACAAACATTGCAACTACTCTTAGACGCTCGCCAATACTTATTTGTCTGTTGAGTGCTCCTAGGTTTTGGTTTGCTACTACTAGCAGTGTTCTGTACAACAGTGGAAGGCATCACACAAGGTTTTGAACCTAGAATTCCGTCCTTTTGAAGTAGTGCCTTTTTTCTAGCTTTTTCTAGATCATAGTTCTTGTACATGTCATTTATTCCATAAGACTCTTTACTTTTAATGCTCGATTTAGACACTGTTTTTGAACTAATCCTAGATGAGCTAGGTATAACCATGTGTTGAGCTTTTGCAGAAACAGATGCATTTTCCTTAGGCCAAGAACATGATGTGACAGGTTTTGTTAAGTCATTTTTCTCAACAACTTGGGAGGCAAACAGAGATTTTGAAAATTTAGGTCGTTCAGATTTAAACGCAGTTGGTTGTCTAACCATTGATTGTTTTCTGATAGGCTGAAGAGACGGTTTCCCCAAGATTGATGGTTTCACAAACTTAGTATTCACACTCTGGCCATTTAATCTTCTTAACTTGTTTTGCAATGCAGCATATGCAAACTCCTTTGCTTGAATTTGACCTTTTAACAACTCATTTTCCTTAATTAATGTATCCATACATTTACTTTCTTCATTCAAAGATTTACCATTGTTGCCCGAAGTTAAAGATTCGTTTTGCAGTTTAAGTTCAAGTGAGATGCAATGTGCCTCTAGTTTTGAAAAATCTTTTTGAAACTGGGCAATGGTCTTTTTGAGACAAGTATTTTCAAACTCGAGAGTTTGGTTTGATGGTACATTTGTTTTGTTATTATTTAATGTATCAGGCAAAGGTTGTTCGTCAACATTCTGATCAATCCCTCCTTCATTTCTGAATTCAGGTTGTTCAGTTAGTTGGCAAACATAAGCAGACATACTATTATTGACAACTGGTTGTACCTCAGCCATTGGCTCTTTGTCAAATATCGGCTCTGTGTCATGTGTGTTTCTGACAACTGCATAAGCATTTGTATCATTCATTGATCTGCTGGTGTCATCCTTGGCCATTGGCTCTATGTCAAATATGGGCTCTGTGTCATATGTATGTCCGACATCTGCACAAACCGCATCTGTATCATTCCTTGATTTGCTGTTATCATTCTGCTTTTCAGATTCAATCTCACTGCTTTCTGTTTCTATCCTACTGGTTTCTGTTTCCATCCTACTACTTTCTGTTTCCATCCCACTGCTTTCTGTAGCACCCAAATTAGGTTCCAATGCTTTAACTGTAGTAGCTGGCTCTTCTTGAATCTGCAACATCTTTTCATTCACTCTTTTGTCATACTCTCTTCTGTGAAGTACTCTTTCAGCAATTGACTTTTCAATCGAATCCATTTGTTGGGTCAGCATGTCTTTGAAAGTTTTAACCTCGATACTAGTGTATTCCAAAAAATACTTGCATGTCATGACACCGTCAAAATCTGATGATAACCAGGAAACGATGAACTGCTGAAATTGTTCCTTGAGCACTCTAAAGGCGACTGTGGATTCATTCTCATGAAATTCTTCGTTTTCAAGTAGCTTCTCCAGTTGATCCACGTTGAGGAACATCATTTTTGTGAACATCTCAATGTCTTCTCCAAAGAGTGTTGAGAATGCCCGTTTGAATCCATCCTCGATACGAGTTCCTTTTAAGTCTCTGTTTGAGAGGACCTTAAGATGTGAATGAAGAAATCTTAAACATGTCATGCATTTCTCTTTCGATTCTCTCTCTTTTTGTTGCATTAATACCTCTTGCGTATCTCTCTCTTTTAAACTTGATTCCATTTGATTTCGTTCTGATGTGACATAAAGTTGATCTTGGATCATTCCAAAGAAATAGGAGTTGTAGTTGTTGAAGGTTAAGGTTTGGAAATTCGTGACTTTAGTTCGTTCATTTGATTGATACATTTTCTCTCCCCCGTGATTGTTGCGATGAAATCGGAAGAATCAAACCAAAATGTATCACATTTAAGGTTGAACTCAGTTGTTGTTGTGAAGTAGTTGTCCTTTGCTGAAGATCGATCGAAGAATTTCTGAATGGTGATTTTGGTTTCCCTCCAAAATTTTAATTAGAAAAATTTCTTTACCAAAATTTGAAATTCTCCAAAAAATGCAATTATAAGATGATAAGAAAATTTTGAGTTTTAGAAATTTTTACGCCAAATTTTACCGTAAAAAATTCGAATTTTGACCTAAAAATTTGAATTTTCGGCCAAAATTTTCACTCTTATACCAAAATTTGAATTTCGCGTAAAAATTGAAAGTTAAGTCCCGTGTGAAAAATAAATTTTACTCAAATTTTCCCGCCAAATTTTTTTTTTTTTTTTTTTTTTTTTTTTTTTTGGATCTTAATCAATTGCGAGGGCCAAAATTTTCGATTAGGGAAAGTACACAAAACTGCTGAAGTGCGATAAAAGTCTCTTGCTCAACTGCGATACCTTTCCCAAGCTGAAGTGCGATAAAAGTCTCTTGCACAACTGCAATTGCGATAAGTTCAACTTGGTGAAATGCGATAAACGGCTAAGTCCCAACTGCGATAACCAGCGGATTCCCCAAATGCGATAAACTCAGTTAAGTCTCAAATGCGATAAACCCAAATGCGATAAACTCAGTTAAATCTCAACTGCGATAAAACCCTAATTTATCTGGATTCGAAATGCGATAAAACCCTATCTTATCGCAGTTGAAACTTTGAATCAACTTTCTTATACAAGAAAGTGGATTATCCAATGACGATGAGAAGCATTTTTTATCAATTTCTTATACAAGAAATGATAAAAATAATCCAATCCGTGGCGAGAAGATTCGAACAGCAATTTTTATGTAGCACCTTTTTCCGATCAAAATATGAACGTTTGATTCTTAAATGATGCGCTAAATTAATAAACGATTCCCTTCACAACAAAAACTGCTACCTTTATCACAACTTTTGAACGCAACTCTTATAAGAACAATAAAGACGCAATATTTGTGACAGCAGTATCCTTTTGAACGCAATACTTTTGAAACAATATAAAACTCTTTTGTATTTAACGAACACTTTTGATAAAAAACAAGAACACAACTTAATCCTACCTCTTTGTTTGGCTCTTGATACCACTTATTGGTCACCTTGTTTAGATCAACTTAGACAGATATATAGAAGAACGAGAGAGATAGATTGAGAATAAGAAGAGAAATGGAAGATCTTAATTCACGTATAAAATTGACAAGAGTTTAGCATACATTGTGAATAAAACCAACAAGAGAAATGAGCACCCAAGCACCCTATTTATAGGAAGAGAATAGGGCAACATGTTCTTGTGTGCTTCTAGAAACTAATCTATCATATACCACGGCCCATGGGCTACTAATGGACCGTGGTATTTACTTAAACATATAGCCCATAGCAACCAATTAAGATAACATGACCAAGGCTTGAATAAACTCGTGAAACGTGTTCCCAACAATATTGATGGATCGTGTTTTGGTTGTTTTATGTGAATCAGGAGGCCTTGGATGATGAAAGATCATCATCTCCATGGTAAGGTTAGAGAGATAAAGTAAAGAAGAAGATAAAGAGGAAACTTGTATTATTGATAATATGAAAGGTGAAAATAAACACACAAGCTTCAACCCTCCTAGTGAAGTCTAGGAGGGGTATATATAGGGCCAAAACACATGACTTTACAATAATGACACTTTTAGTCCATGTGTTTGTGGCAAATAAGATAACTAATGTAATCACACATATGTTGTCACATTTTGGTGCGAGAAGCGTACCCAACAATCTTCCCCCAATGTGGCAACATATGGGATTACTTACATCATATCCTACAAGTAAAAAAATACAAATAAAGAAATGTCTTCATACAGTCTTCACTTGTAGTCAAACGACGTAATATGCATAAATTGGATTAACTTCCCCCCAATTCATGCTGCATGTCTTTAACAGCTTCTTCAACTACTTCTTTTTGGTGAAGTTTCTGAATCAGCTTCCCCCCAAACTGACAACCGTCTTCAGCAGATTCGAAACTTTGATGTAGTTAACACGTCTTCTAACTTTTGAAGGTTGTAAGTACGCAGCGGAATTTGTAGATGACATTGTAAACCACACCAAGGAAATCTGACTAGTACTCAGTAACGATTATGCTCAATGCGGAAGTTCCGTTCGGGGGTAACATGCGAGAAATTTAGCAAGATCTTCTCACATTAGTAGGCTACTTCACACTTCACACCCTGCGAAAGTTGAAACGAGTACACCAAAATCACAAAACTGAGCCACTGATCATCTCTGCGGACGTCTTCCGGTAGTAATAAAATTGTAAGCTCGATCACGTGAGTCTGTTATGCATCCCCGATGTGCACATTTCTTCCCCCTGAATGCAGATCCATCTGGAAAAAGAGTGTTTTCGCAAAAAATGCAAAGAAAGTCAAAGCACATCTACTCTCTCTTCCCCCACGATGTCTTCGCGGAATCGGAAGCATATACACTATGGTTACGATGGAAACGGAGGCAGCGTCCACCCTGTATGTCCAATTTGTCGAAGATGTGTGTTGTACCAAAAAATAGCCCGTGAGAATCAACTGCTGATAAAATCTCTACTCTTCAATACTCTTCTCATCTAACTCTTTACCGACCCCATTATCATTCTGACGGCTTTTTGTAGTGACCACTGATGGAGAAAACCCAATATTACGAACTTGAGACTGAAGTAAAATAACCCAAACTTGTGACTTAAACTTGCACTATTGTCTGACTAAGTACCTATACTGAGCACTACAACATAACTCCTTAAAGCATAGGTCGATTCATATACCCATCCAACCATCCTTTTCTGTATATGAACTCATCTTGAATTATCCACATCTTTGTGTGACACTTGAGCACTACAACGTAACTCCTTTAAAGTGATGGCTATACACTGTGAGCACAACAACGTAACTCCTTACATCAGGTATAATGAGATAACTCAAGTCTTAATCATTTTGAAGGTTATAAGCTCGAACAAGGATCTCGAAGAATCATGCATCCAACCAACCCCGATATCTTCAAGATACTAAGTACACACACCCGTGATATCCCACTTCAACCTCAAATAAATAATAAAGAATTAACCCCGTAGTCACATCTTGCGGTTCAATACCCAATACTAGCCTTTTGACGGTTTAGGTGAACTATGATAATGGTTTTATCCCGATCTTGTCAAAAACGTATCCCCGTGAAGATTTGTTAGACCAAAAAAATAACACTTAATCAAATCATAATTTCAACACGATATAAGCTATAAACAATCACAGCCCATATATGAGAATTAGACTCCACGTTTTTCAGCCCAATGTGTTAAATTTATATTGGTGTAACCATTTTGAATTTAATTGCCCAAGTCCAATTGTTAATCTGCTAAGTCCCATAAGCGATCCAACAACCCAGTCCATGTTTGATGGAAATACTCGATCCATAATCCTCTTACCCTAAACATTCGGGTATTAAAAACCTCCTCAAGACACCAATTAACCCTAATCTCACTTTTCCTAAAATATCCGCCTCTCATCTTCATAAAAAAAAAATCCGCCCCTTTCCACACTCAAAATCCATCATCAGCTTCTCACATCCCAACTCATCTCACCTACACAATAACCTTGTACCTTTCGAACCTCATTTAACAGAAGCAATCCACACGAACCCTTTAATATTGACGGTTTGGCTTCAAGATCTTGTGAAGATCTAAGGTAGGTTCATCATGTATTGTTTGTTTTTTCAATGAACGAATCAAAGAAATATTATAAAATAATTGTTATGAGTATTTCTTTCTTTTCGGAAAAACATATACTCTTATCACAGATCTATGATGATCTTTTCAATTCGTGTGATTGATGTACCATACGATAAAGATTAGACTGAGATCTAGATAAGATTAATTTATTTATTTATTTATTTATTTTTTCAGTCCGAGTTTATTATGTTGAGACATGAGATGGGATTTGTTGTAGGATTAGATTAAGTTGTTGTTGATGGGTTAGATTTGTATGTAGTCGGGATGGGATTGTAGTGGCAGTGAGGTTATGTTCAAGGTTTGTCTCATTTTCTTCATCTTCATTCTTTTTCTTTTTATTTTGACCGTTGACCAGTTTGACCGTTGACCGATTGACCCGAGCAACTGCGATAAGTGGTCTTGTACCAACTGCGATAAGCGTTGTCGCAACTGCGATAAAAACTCGACTGCGATAATAACGCAACTGCGATAACAACGCAACTGCGATAATAACGCAACTGCGATAACAACGCAACTGCGATAAAATTATCGAATTTCTTATACAAGAAATCGAATCCAGATAGATGAGGGTTTTATCGCATTTGCTTTACAAGCAACTTCGATAAAAAAGGGTTTTGACTTTTTGACCAAGAAATCCGGCGATATTCCGGCCAAAATTTTCCGACTATATTTTCCGACCACCTTTTGCAACCCAGATCTGACCATTTTATCGAATACCACAGTATTTTCTGACCACTTAATCCTTACGGGAATACTCATATCAGTCACAAGAAAATGATAGGAAAATGATGAAGATGAATATAGACTAAAAAATAGACCAGATACAGACCAGTAACAACACATAATCTTCACGGGATATCCAAGACAGTCACAATAACAACTGATAAAAGATGTATTCGGGACTGATAAAGGACAAAATTTTGATACACTAAACTATTGAGAAACTGTTTTTAGTACTATTTTACTAGACAATAATAACCAGTAAAATCAGTAGTGCAACAGTTAAAGAAAACAGTTTAGATCCACAAACAATATACGATTTTGACAAAATAACAACACACAAATCAACCAAAACTAATACCGTGGCTTCCGATACCAATTGATGGATCGTGTTTTGGTTAACTTATTGTGAATCGGGAGGTCTTGGATGATGAAAAATCATCATCTTCATGGTAAAGTTAGAGAGATAAAGTAAAGAAGAAGATAAAGAGTAAACTTGTATTATAGATAATAAAGAAAGGGAAATAACACACAAAAGCTTCAACCCTCCTAGTGAAGTCTAGGAGGGGTATATATAGGGCCAAAACACATGACTTTACAATAATGACACTTTTAGTCCATGTGTTTGTGGCAAATAAGATAACTAATGTAATCACACATATGTTGTCACATTTTGGTGCGAGAAGCGTACCCAACATGACTTAAAAATTAAAAAACACATGACTTTACAATAATCACACATATGTTGTCACATTTTGGTGCGAGAAGCGTACCCAACACTTGAAATTATTATCCTGCATGACCATTTCTCTTCTGTGAAGAATAACATTACGGATTACTTGACTTAAAAATTAAGATAATCATAATATATAACATTATTCTTGCATTGTAAGCACTTTAAAGCATAACACACTCCCACTCAACGACCGGGTCGTTATTCATTATTCATCATTCATTTCGCATCCACCACTAGTATTTAGTCAGATTCTCAGACACTTGTATTTACCAGGTTTTGTTTTGGAGCCGTTACTATAATCACACCCGAATTTACTTTCACCATCACCAGTAACATTTAAGGTGAGTCATAGCCTCAGTTTTACTATTTTACAATTTTAAACTCCGTGAGGGAGATACATGCTATAAACAGATCACAAGTATTTTTCTGTATGGTACCTGACTTGATATATGCCTAAGTTACCTTATTGCCACAAGACCCTTTATCATGAGCCATTAATCACTTGTATGTGAACGCGAATATAATGAATAGATCTATTAGAGGTTGACGACCTATCCCACTAATAATTTGACGGAATGCTTTTTTTTGCTAGTCGTATTAGTCGCGATGCATTATATTTGAGAAAAATAGGAATTGGCAATTACCTATTACTTGAGGGCAAATATCCATCAGTACCCTGATGTGACTCCTCCGTTTTACGGTACTTTGTTAACGTTTGCGTGTCATGAGACTTAGGGCAATATATATGAACTGCAATATCAACTTTTTGAACTGATTGTATCCCCAATACAATCCTACTTGTGTATCGAAACTACTTATTAAACTTCAAACTCTATGATTTCACTCAATATTTTTGTTGACTTTTAAGCATGTTTATCTCAGGAAATTAGCGGAGCAAAGCAAGGCATGGAGCGGGCAGTAACCTATCTTTAATAATGGTGTAAAATAAAGTTGTAATTCAGTTAAAACGATGTTTCCTTGAGAAACTTTTTAGCCCTCTGATATAAAACTTTGTAACTGAATTTGTATTATGGACCTATGATATTTAAAACGCCTCTTTCGAGCCGCTTTCTAAAATTTTGACTTCGATCCTCTCAGTAATACCCCAATTAGACTTCCGCTGCTATCTTAAAATTTTGGGGGTGTTACAGATTGGTATCAGAGCCTTGGTTATAGAGAACCAAATATTTTCAAACGTTGGACTATAACCACATTTTCAAACAAATTAATTTTACACCATATTATCTTAAGCCCTCCGTGCCTGCTTGCTACCGTGCTCAATACGTTATTCACCAAGATTATTTTACACAAGACTTTACATGATTGATATTTACTTACACAACTAGATCATCTCATGCTTACATTACACCACTTGATGTTAGTAATTACTTACTTTTACTATATATGGATTATTACAGTACCATGTCATTCGTTACGCATTTTAGTGTATCATCGGATTCTGATTCCGAGGGATCATTAGCATCAGTTACATCACCCGTACTTCCTGGTACCTTAGCACCCGATACCGTACCTGACAAGACTGAGCCCTTCGAGGAGGGTGAAGCCGCCGCCACACCTTTATTTGAGAACCCCCATGTGCTAGCTTCGCTAGCACCTACGTTACCGCCACATTTTGTTTATGACTCATATTCTCCTTTCTATATACCACCCCCTGATGACGTGTATATGGAGAGTCAGCAATGGCTCCCTGCTGATGATGCGCCACCAGAGTTCCACCAAGTTTCACCACCCTTACCACCTGACCGTTTATTTGACTCATGTACTCAGACATACCCACTACCACCTCGGCAGCGAGACCCGATTCCTGCGGAGGATATACCCTCATTGAGTCGACTTCGTATCACAGACCCGATACACCCATCATCACCATCATTACCTTACCCTCCTGGTTTCACTCCCCCAGCCCAGATCCCTGATGCTAGGGAAGGATTCAGACCAGTAGTCACTCATACTCTCATACCATCTACAGTGGTGACACGTTTGGAGAGTCATGGAGAGCAGATTGACTCACTTCTGCGTATGATTGACCACGTACCATTGGATTCCCCGGGATCTATCAGTGACACTTTGCATAGGTTAGCTTCCAGTAGAGCAGCTGTACAGCAGTGTTTGACACAGATGCAGTCAGATCTAGCAGACACCCGTTATTACGCGATATCTCTGCGGAGAGAAGGACAGGCCCTAGCTTGGGAGGCCCATCTTGCACAGCGTAGAGCCGACACGTTGTTGAACATCATAGGAGATATACAGCTTGAGCATCAGACGGAGATACGAAGACTCCGAGACCAGATCTCAGAGCTTACGAGGCGTACGGATGGACCTAGTCATTAGACGTAGTTAGCATTTTGTATAGTTTGAGACATTGCAGCCTGCCGCATGTGGCAATTAATAAAGATTCTTGTATCGTTTTGTTATGTAACTCAACTGATCAAG
Organism: Artemisia tridentata subsp. tridentata; assembly: GCA_021014915.2. Classification (NCBI taxonomy): domain Eukaryota; kingdom Viridiplantae; phylum Streptophyta; class Magnoliopsida; order Asterales; family Asteraceae; genus Artemisia; species Artemisia tridentata. The sequence continues at coordinate 170,395,061 of CP139509.1, forward strand.
TTATTAACGTTATATCGCCGGTTATGATATACTATATATTGATGTTGACTTATGTATTATGGTTGTTCGTATGTATTGTAATTGTATCCAGACATGTCGTGATGTTACTTGTTATTATGATGCTTTAAAAAAAAAGGTTGCAAATGCTGTAAGATTCCAAAACACATAAGAAATAGGAAATTCAAATAGATTTGATGAATGTAGAGAAAGTTGCTGAACTTCAGTTTTTCTAGATGAATCAGTTATTCCTTAGCGATCCCATATCAAAAAAAAATTGATCATTTACTCATAACTTCATATTGCTATAACTCGTATACCCATCCCTCTATTACTCGACTATCCTATGCGAACTCTAAAAATTGTGTGCTTGTGGCATTAATAGAAAAATGGTGCGTACCAGACACGAAACTACCAACCATACCGTAGCACTAACGCCAGAGGATGTCCAAAGAATGATTGATGCCGGCATCGCCGCAACACGCGAGGACGATGCTGCAACCCGCTCAAGCAATAACATAGGAGCAACGACTGAAGGTGAGGCATCTACACCGCGTAGATGCACTTACAAGGACTTCATGAGTTGTCAGCCAACCACCTTCAAGGGTATAGAAGGAGTGACAGAGTTAGCTCAGTGGTTTGAATGTAATGAACCTGTATTCATGAGAAGCAACTGCGCAGAAAACAACAAAGTCACTTTTGCTACTGGAACCTTAAGGGGAGATGCCCTATCTTGGTGGAATGCTATTGTCAAGACCATGGGTGCTGATGCAGCATTCCAAATCTACTGGACTGAATTGAAAGATAAGATGTTAAGAAAGTACTGTCCTCGGACAGAGGTTAGGAAACTAGAAGATGAATTTCATCAACTAGTGGTGAGAAATAACGACCTGAAGACATACAACCTAAAATTTCAAGAGTTATCTCTTCTATGCCCATCCATGGTTCCAGACTTGGAAAAGACGCTAGAACACTATGTGGAAGGACTGCCCCAAAGCATCGAGGGGGACGTCACCGCATCCAACCCGAAAACACTTGAAGCCGTAATGACGCTTGCTCAGCGATTGTTAGATCGAGTGATCAAGCGAGGTTCTACCTCCACATTCAATGAGCACAAAAGAAGTTTTGATAACCGTGGGAACAACAGTCATCGCAGCAGCAACAGAAACAGCAACAGCCACTACAACAACAACAGAAGTTACCACAGCAATGACCGGAACAACAACCGCAACAGAGACCACCAGCAGAGCCGCAACGACCGTCACCATCAGCAAAATCGCCGTCAGGAAGCCGCCAGAGCTTATGTTGCTGTACTCACTGAAGGAAAGGTTTATGCCGGGACAAAACCCCAGTGTAATAGGTGTAAGCTGCATCATACCAGACCTTGTACTACAATCTGCGACGACTGCCGAAAAGTAGGTCATGTAGCCAAGGACTGCAGGGCCACAGAGGCGAATGCACAACCAGTTGCAGTAAAGTGCCACGGTTGTGGTGAATTAGGACACTACAAGAGTCATTGCCCAAAGAACGCCAACAATGTTGCCCGTGGAAGAGCATACGTACTTGGAGATGGAAATGCGCCACAGAACCCCGACGTCACTACGGGTACTTTCTTACTAAACCAACGCAGTGCTAAGATATTATTCGATTCTGGAGCTGATAAAAGCTTCGTGTCTACTTCGTTTGCTTCATTGCTTAATATTGCTCCCGTAGAATTAGATACTTCATATGAAATCGAAATAGCTAACGGAAATCTTCTAAGCACCAATACCCTAATCAAAAATTGCACCCTAATCCTCCAAGACAAATCCTTTCCCATCGATCTCATACCTATCCAACTTGGGAGTTTCAACGTCATCATAGGCATGGATTGGTTATCCAAGCACCGTGCCAGAATCATTTGTAACGATAAAGTCGTCCAGATTCCTCTCGACAACAAGACACTTATCGTTCGTTGTGATCACCATAAAACCCAACTCAATATCATTTCGTTTATCCAGACGGTGAAATACATAAACAAAGGATGCCACGCGTTTTTATTCAAGTGACGGAAGGTGAATCAAAAGGGAAGGAGAAACAACTGGAAGAAGTACCAGTCGTAAATGAATTTGCGGAAGTATTCCCTGAAGACTTGCCAGGTGTTCCACCAATTCGGCAAGTAGAGTTTCGAATCGATTTAGTGCCTGGAGCAGCACCTGTTGCGAAAGCACCTTATCGATTAGCCCCCTCCGAAATGAAGGAGTTATCTGAGCAGTTGAAAGAACTGTCGGATAAGGGATTTATCCAACCAAGCTCATCACCTTGGGGAGCACCAGTCCTGTTTGTCAAAAAGAAAGACGGAACATTCCGAATGTGTATCGATTATAGAGAGTTGAACAAACTCACGGTGAAAAATCGATACCCATTACCAAGGATTGACGATCTATTTGACCAACTGCAAGGATCGAGTGTTTACTCAAAAATCGATCTGAGATCGGGATATCATCAATTAAGAGTCAGAGAAGAAGACATTCCCAAAATAGCCTTTCGAACACGGTACGGGCATTATGAATTCCGAGTAATGCCATTTGGTCTTACCAACGCACCAGTAGTGTTCATGGATCTAATGAACCGAGTATGCAAGCCATACTTGGACAAGTTCGTAATTGTATTCATCGATGACATTCTGATCTACTCACGTAACGAAAAAGAGCATGCGGAACACTTGAGAACCATTTTGGGATTACTCAAGCAAGAAAAACTGTATGCAAAATTTTCCAAGTGTGATTTTTGGATTTCCACCGTTCAATTCCTAGGCCATATCATCAATAGTCAAGGTATCCACGTTGACCCCGCCAAGATCGAAGCAGTTAAAGGTTGGGCATCGCCCACCACCCCAACTGAAATTCGATAATTTTTAGGACTCGCTGGTTACTATCGAAGGTTTATTGAAAACTTTTCAAAAATCGCAAAACCTTTGACAGAGCTCACTCAGAAAAACAAGAAGTACATCTGGGAAGAGAAGCAAGAATCAGCATTCCAACTCTTAAAACAGAAACTCTGTGAGGCACCAATTTTAGCACTACCGGACGGAAGCGACGACTTTGTAGTGTATTGCGACGCATCTCACCATGGTTTAGGTGCGGTGTTAATGCAGAGGAACAAAGTTATAGCCTACGTCTCTCGACAGCTCAAAAAGAATGAGGAAAACTATACCACTCATGATCTGGAACTAGGAGCCGTAGTATTCGCTCTTAAGATATGGAGACATTACCTATACGGTACAAAGTGCACGGTTTTCACCGATCAAAAAAGTCTCCAACACATACTGGATCAGAAGGAGCTGAACATGAGACAACGCCGATGGTTAGAACTACTCAACGACTACGACTGTGAAATTCGCTATCACCTCGGTAAAGCGAATGTCGTGGCCGATGCACTAAGGAGGAAGGAAAGGATCAAACCCCTAAGAGTCCGATCGTTAGGAATGACAATTTATTCACTGCTCCCATCTCAAATTCTGATAGCTCAATCAGAAGCTCTTCAGGAAGAGAACCGACCTCACAAAAAGATTGACGGCATGCCGGAAAGTGAGAACGGATTCATGAGGAGAGCTGATGGAATGTTATGCTTCAAGGAAAGATGATGGATTCCTCTCTACGGAGGTATTCGAGATCTTATCATACATGAATCTCACAAGTCCAAATACTCCATCCATCCAGGATCCAATAAAATGTACCAAGATCTCAAACAAATCTACTGGTGGCCAAACATGAAAGCCGACATCGCAACGTATGTTGGAAAATGTTTGACTTGCTCCAGAGTCAAAGCGGAGAGTCAGAAGCCATCAGGACTGCTTGTACAACCTGAGCTGCCAGTCTGGAAATGGGAAAGAATCACTATGGATTTTATTACCAAATTGCCAAGGACGTCGACCGGATTTGACACTATCTGGGTTATCGTCGACCGTTTGACCAAATCTGCCCATTTTCTACCAATCAAAGAAACTGACGAGATGGATACACTCGCTCAGTTGTACTTCAAAGAGATCATAATCCGACATGGAGTCCCAATCTCCATCATTTCGGATAGAGACAGATGATTCACTTCAGGATTTTGGCAATCTCTACAGAAAGCTCTTGGTACTCGTCTAGACATGAGCACCGCTTACCATCCACAAACTGATGGACAAAGTGAAAGAACAATCCAAACCTTGGAGGATATGCTTCGAGCATGTGTTATTGACTTCGGAAAAGGTTGGAATAGACACTTACCATTGGTTGAGTTCTCTTACAATAATAGTTACCACGCTAGTTTAAAAGCCGCACCTTTCGAGGCACTTTACGGGAGAAAGTGCAGATCGCCTGTCTGTTGGACGGAAGTTGGAGACATGCAACTTACCGGACCGGAACTGATTCACGACACGACTGAGAAGATATTAAAAATCAAACAACATCTCCAAGCCGCTCGTGACAGACAGAAGAGTTATGCGGATATGAGAAGGAAACCCATGGAATTTGAAGTTGGTGATAGAGTCATGCTAAAAGTTTCTCCCTGGAAGGGAATGATACGCTTCGGAAAGCGTGGAAAGCTAAACCCGAGATACATTCGACCTTTTAAAATCCTCGAAAGGATTGGTCCAGTTGCTTATAGGTTAGAGCTTCCAAAAGAACTCAGTAGGGTATACCCTACATTCCACGTATCACAGCTTAAGAAATGTTTGTCGGATGAAACTCTCGTCATTCCGCTAAAAGAGATCAGACTAGACGACAAACTTGTGTTCACAGAGGAACCAGTAGAGATAATGGATAGAGAAGTGAAGCGACTTAAGCAAAACCATATTCCCATTGTTAAAGTTAGATGGAACTCCAAGAGAGGACCAACGTACACGTGGGAACGTGAAGATCAAATTCGTGAAAAATATCCACACCTATTCTCGTAAACCACTCTCATTAGCTATCTTAGACTTGAACTCCGGGACGGAATTCAGAATGACGGGAGGGTACTGTAGGATTCTACAAAAATCCATTGTAATAATTCTTATTAATTAATGATAACCGCAAGTTACTGTTTAATAAAACCCATTTTTACGGGGAAATTTAAATTTTTCTCTTATTATTATTCTTACCATGTTACGTTATCACAATAATTACCGAATAATGGCAAGTACTGCGAGACACAAGTATTCACGAAACACCACTCTCACTAAGTTTAAATCTCACAAAATAATAATAAGTGTTAATAAACTACCTACACTAAATATATTTAATTCTAACTTAATGACATTTCATATTCACTAATCAACTACACTAATTACTTCACTAATTTCCTAAACTACAACCCAAACCGGGCTCCTCATTTCTCAGCCCACCATCAACATCAACACAGCCCATCCCACAAGCCCATTGCCATTTTTCTTTCTTTTCTTTCTTTACTTCATACCCGATTTCATACACCCTCCAAATACAAGTCGTGTACTCCTTATTTTCGAACGCGACACAGAGATATTTTTGCCTCACCTTAATCACCACCCACTAGACTCTATATGTGCCAAACCACAGCCCCAGATGTCGAGTATTTCAATGATAACCACAACCATTTCGTTTGTCCCATTTCTACCCAAAACGTATAGACAAAAATCCCAAAATTCAACCATTTTGAACCCCGATTTTTCCTACGTTCCTCTAATAATATTTCTAACATAATGAGATGTTTAAAAGAAGGATTGGACTGCAGAAAAAGTCTGTGGCTCGCTAGTTTCATTTTGGCACCTTTATTAATACAAACCGAATACATATATACTTCAAGAAACAAAATACAATGTACCTACTTCCAAATGTCTTTCCCAAGATCTACTAGTGTCAGTAAACAAGCTTAGGTGTCCTCTCAATCACTGGTCATCCACAGTAGAGGCCAATGATAAGCTTTGAAAGTCAAGAGGTCAAAGAAACATGTGTATATTCTTCTTTAAGAATACCTCATCCTATTCCACCCTACCCTACTCACATTTCACTTTCTTTCACCTCACCAAATACCCTAAAACATTCAGAAACTTTCTGTCTCTCCTTGGGAAGCAAACGGGTTAAGAAAAGGATACGTAAAAACGTATTTTGGCTCTAGCGAGTGAACTGTCTTGCTTTCGTGTTTCATTCGAATCCCACAGCTTCTTCACCACCTTTCTAAGGTGTAGTAAGTATCTCTAGATCCCATTCTATCTCAGTTTCTCACGTAGAAACCTCATCATGCATAACTCACGTTTTTATTCGAACGTATCATATTTTATTTCATTCATTGCCACGTTAATATGGTTAAGTAAATTACATGAGATGATCAACTGTCTCTAAGGACTACTCATGATCACCTACATACACGTTAACACCTCATGCATTGCATCATTCATAAAAGTTATCATTCAAACGTATAACATTTATACGTTACGTGCATATTTAAAATGTATTGAACACGTATAAATAACGATAACACTCACGTAAGGCCCTAAGGATCACTACTCACTCTCCTCTCAACTCCACAGATCATAAAACATGTTAACTCAACCCACGAACACATTGAAACTACACATTTAACATATATGTGAACGAACCACAAAAATTTAACTAAGTCTTTTATTTTGAAAACGTGTCGAGCTCGCTTAGAAAACCCTCGTGTATCTTATAAACTTGTCACACAAACGTATGTTTTCTTCACACGACCCATTTAACCACCTAACTAGCTACATTTTTCGTTCATACCACAAGCCATGAAAACCACGACAAGACCCTTTAAAACAGCCAAAGTGTTTCGCAAAAATCACCTCTGAAAACCCTTAAACTATAACGAGTGGGCTCAAAGCCCAACTCACTGTTTTAATAAGCTATTAATAAGTTGTCTTAATGGCATTTTCAGAATAAGCTTTTGATGGAAAAATGAACCATTTTGATAATCCAAACCCTCCCCAAGACCCACGAAAATCGTAAATGTTAATGGGCCACTAAATAGCTCGTTAAAAGCCCATTAACAGCTAAAATAAGCAAACGGCCTAATAAGCAGTTGAAATAAGTTAAAAATCACTTAAATAAGCCTTAGGAAAACTCGCCATATTTTTCCCTACATTTTTGACACTTTTGGACTAAAAATGTAACGCACATTGACTAGAAGGACTAAAACTGCCAATCCGAGAATTGTGTGGACTGAAGTTGTGAACACAGAACATATATGTTAGAAATTGACATATGATTAAATTCCAAGCCGTATATGTACATATGGACAAATTTTGGACTATTTATGGACTTTGGACTTAACGAAGGACTAACGACGTAAAGCAAACACAGTTAGGGTTAAAAGTGTAAAATCTGGAAAAGAACAAGGGCCTATTGTTTTTACTTGACATTCTTATTTCATTTTCCATTTTTCGTCTCGCCTTCACGTCATATGCATATTTACACATTTTATTTTTGTATTATTTAACTTTCGTTACGAGTTATCATTGCATAGCATTTCAACGCTTTTGAAGAATAACATTACGGATTACTTGACTTAAAAATTAAGATAATCATAATATATAACATTATTCTTGCATTGTAAGCACTTTAAAGCATAACACACTCCCACTCAACGACCGGGTCGTTATTCATTATTCATCATTCATTTCGCATCCACCTCTAGTATTTAGTCAGATTCTCAGACACTTGTATTTACCAGGTTTTGTTTTGGAGCCGTTACTATAATCACACCCGAATTTACTTTCACCATCACCAGTAACATTTAAGGTGAGTCATAGCCTCACTTTTACTATTTTACAATTTTAAACTTCGTGAGGGAGATACATGCTATAAACAGATCACAAGTATTTTTTTTGTATGCTACCTGACTTGATATATGCCTAAGTTACCTTATTGCCACAAGACCCTTTATCATGAGCCATTAATCACTTGTATGTGAACGCGAATATAATGAATAGATCTATTAGAGGTTGACGACCTATCCCACTAATACTTTGACGGAATGCTTTTTTTTTTGCTAGTCGTATTAGTCGCGATGCATTATATTTGAGAAAAATAGGAATTGACAATTACCTATTACTCGAGGGAAAATATCCATCAGTACCCTGATGTGAATCCTCCGTTTTACGGTACTTTGTTAACGTTTGCGTGTCATGAGACTTAGGGCAATATATATGAACTGCAATATCAACTTTTTGAACTGATTGTATCCCCAATACAATCCTACTTGTGTATCGAAACTACTTATTAAACTTCAAACTCTATGATTTCACTCAACATTTTTGTTGACTTTTAAGCATGTTTATCTCAGGAAATTAGCGGAGCAAAGCAAGGCATGGAGCGGGCAGTAACCTATCTTTAATAATGGTGTAAAATAAAGTTGTAATTCTGTTAAAACGATGTTTCCTTGAGAAACTTTTTAGCACTCTGATATAAAACTTTCTAACTGAATTCGTATTATGGACCTATGATATTTAAAAACGCCTCTTTCGAGCCGCTTTCTAAAATTTTGACTTCGATCCTCTCAGTAATACCCCAATTAGACTTCCGCTGCTATCTTAAAAACTTGGGGGTGTTACAGAGAACCTTTGGCTCGTATAGACTCGAGCTGAGACTCAATGAGTCACAGCCAAGGTTTGTGGTAATTAGGTCAAGTGGTTTGAGCCGTGACCCAAAAGGGCCACGACTAGTCGGGAATGAGTCTAGTCGAGACTCAAGTGCGTCTCGGCTGTGTAATACTTGAGCTTTGAAAACCTCGGGTTAGAGTAAAGTCGGTTTGGACTCGGATAAGTACTAAATGGTTAAGTGTTAATGACTTTGGGCCCGAAAGCCCAAGGAAAGCCCAATAGATTGTAAGTTGAGTATTGGGCCAAAGCCCAATACACTTGGGCCATAATATCTTTTATTTATTTGTTTTATCATTTATTTATTATTCGTTATTCAATATGGTGTTTCGGTTAATTAATTTGGAAAACATGAAATATAATTTGGACATTGGACTTGGTTACTTATTATTTCCTATGCTTGGATGAAATTGGACGTTATTGGATTTACGGTATTAGCCAATGAGCTTATGGACGATTTTGGTAAATGAGAAGGAAGAGTATGTTAGACTCATAAGAGCTTAAAATATTTGGACCCGAACATAAACAAAATAGTCTATAAACTTAATAACTAATATATACGCGAATGATAGTGTCCAATTATATATATTTAACTTGTAAAATGAGGCAATAAAACTTGTATTCAAGAGTCGTAACGACTTGGAAATGTTTTATAAACGGGCGCATCATGCCCAAATTTCGATAAAACCTTTTATAATTGAATCATTTATGATTACTCAAATATCTTAAAAACCTTTTCGATACTTATATAATTCCTTCCAAAATTTCAATGTTTCATCAATTATTTGGGGAAAAGGGTAAAACACCGAAACAATCTATTGATGTTTTCTGACTTGTCTTTCTTTATTATTCTTTTCTTAATCTTAATTCTTCTTTTCTCTTCGTTATTCTTTATTTGTATCCGTTTGTGTTTTCCGACTTTTATTATTTTAACATCGCGTATCCACACGAGTCTTAAACTTTATTTCACTCAAACGCCATAGAAATAAAACATTTTCATTTCAAATACGAGTATTGTTTTATAAATCACTTTAAGGTTATTGCTAAGACATATTATTCATATATTAGGTTGTGCTGAGGTTCACTTGCCGTGCTATCCCATTTAATCATATTGTGATATCTCGTTTCTCTACTACTAAGTTTGATCGGTCCCGAACAGTCATCTTTATATTAGTCAACCACTTGTGAATGGTCAACCATAAAAGTCAAACTAATCTAGGACCAAATGCAATTTAAATCCATGGGAGTTTAGTGTTATATCCCCGGGTCGTTAAGTCCCAACGAGGCGTGAAAAATGTAATACAACGAATGCGTGTGATGTTGAACAGGAAAGTGTATATGAATTAATTTACACTCAGTATTCCCACCTGTCACGTGGGAATAACAGAAAATAGCTCAAATGAGCTATATGAACAAAATCTATAAATAAGAAAAACTAAAAGCGTAAAAAGATATACAAACGTACGTTTAGGTTTAAATAAACGTAAACGTACAAAACAAACGATTATACTATAGTAGGGATTTGCATGCCTTAGGGGCTTAAATGCAAATTAAATAAACTTAAAATATTTATTTATAATTTACAAACTAATATAAAAGTTAAGAAAATCTAAAAACCTAAAACGCGTATGTTTAAATAACAATTACGTAAACGTACCAAAATAAAAAGTGAATTCTGTCAAATACAACCCCCACAAATGTGAAAATTATATTTTTGGAATCCTAAAAGGATAAGAAAATTATTAGAAAATTAAAATAAATTTTTACACTATTTACTTAATTATTATAAATTAAAAATGAATTAAATCTATTTAATAATAACCTAAATAATAAGAAAATCTAAAATAAACCTAAATAAATGAAATAATGAATTGGAAAAATCTAACATATTATAAAATGAATTTTAAAACTAAAAATATATTTATTACACAATTATTCTATTTATTATTAATTATTTACTATTATTAAACACTAAAATCTATTATTGAATTACTAAAAATATTAAACAACCTAAGAAAAATCTGAAACTTTTTAAATAATTCTAAAATAAATGAAAGAACCTAGGAAAAATATAAAAACACTATGTGCTTAATGAAAATAAGCAAATAAGCAATAAGCTTCTTAAATAGAAGCTATCACTTAGCTTTAAAGTGGAGCTTTTTGGTTTTTCTTTTTCTGGATCTAACTAAATACTAATATTATACAAGTTTAAAGAAAAAGAAACTTTACAAACTTAGAAATAAGCAATTCGTGGGCTTATGACTCAAGACAGTTAAGCTTTAGGCTTAACTGTTGAGCATAAGCTTAGAATAAGCTTGGAAAAAGCTTTACAAAGGAAACAAAAAGTAAAATAAGATGTACACCAGTCCAGTGGACATCTATGAACAAGATTATGCACTGGATTCTATCAAAACGTGTGAGCTTATGGTTTAGTCAGTTAAGCTTTTGGCTTAACTTGGATTGAGTGAAGGCTTGAATAAGCCTGGAATAAGCTCCACACAAGAAAGTAAAGTAAAAATAAGATGTGTACAATATATATGAACAAGTATAGACAAGCTGGTGCACTGGCATTCACTCATAAGCTTGTAATAAGCTAATAAGCAAATCCAAATTCCACACAGAACCAAACACAGGCCTGCAACTTTTTTGAATGGCAATTTAAGCTAAGAGAATAAGCTGAAAAAGCCAAAGTAAGGGTTGAAGTAGCAAGATGGTCTGGTTGGCTTTCCAAAAAGCCAAAGCTCAACCTTTTTGGTCCACAGATGAGCTTTTGAGAAGCTTATGAAGTTGGCTAAATTACACTGATTCTCAGTGTATACTGAGAATATGGGACAAAATGGTGTAAGTGATTAAGCTATCTAGATAAGCTACTAACTGAAAAATAAGCATATACATAAACTAATGGCCAGAAGGGCTACACAAAACAACAAATTACACAAGCTAATCCTAACTAATAAAGATTGTGCAAGCAATTGAAAAACGGGTAAACTGGCCTGCACAGGGCATATGCAGAAATTTTTGACTTTTTAAGTTTATGATCTAAGTTGACTAACATGAACTTAAATCTTAATCTACTGATTAAACATGTTATATTAAGCTACAATGAAACTAGATTAAGCTATCATAACAACTTTTACACTAATATGCAAGATTTAGACATGAAAACTTAAATAGACAAGAAAACAAATAAGACTAAAAGCAATTATGACTTTCTACTTAATAAAACCTGGATTTAATGGCTAGGCTGAGTTATTTAGGCCATATGCATCATACATCAAACAAGAACAATGACACACACAACCCTAAACACAGATTAGACAGCAAATCCAATATATCAAACCTAAATTAGTCACAGTGGACACTGAGATGGATTTAAGGTGAATATGACCATTTACACATTACCACTGAGCTTAAAGGGGTGTCAATCCCTCAAACGGCCTAATGGTTCATGTATACACAGAAATAAACAACACAAACAACCTCATGATCCTAAACCATAACAAATCCAAACAGCCCTTCAATTTTCACTTGTCACATGAATTTCAAAGTATTCAATGAATTTGAGTATAAACCTGATTCTAAACATAATATTATCACATAAGAAGATCAATTGAGCATAAAACTTCAAGCACACAAGCATAAAACACAGACTTGTCGCATATGCATTTCAACTGAGTGATTTCAAAGTTTTTAGCACAAGTGAATCCTATGAACAAACAACCTATATTAAGCTCTAATAACACTTAATATCAACAAAGAAACATAAAAATGCAAAGATTCAAGCAATTAAATAGCTAGAACAGTAAAATGCAAAAAATGGTAAAAAGGGGCTCACAAGTGCATCCTGCTTGAAACTGAGAACCAAGGCCACAGAACACATCCTTCAGCTTACCAATGAGTCACTAAACCAAAGGCAATCCACAATTAACCTTGCTCCATGCAGTTTCATCAAGAACACTTTATTATTTTTGGTTTTTCATTTGTTTTCTTGATTTTTATCTACTTATGAATTTTAAAAAATCATAACTGTTTTGATGTATCTAAAAGCTTGAAAACTTTTGTCAGGAGCCTATGTGAGCTTAAAGAGTCCATTAAACAACTATCATCAACAAGAATGTAAAAGACATAAAAACTAAAGTGGTACGAACTAAGAAAGACATGGACTTTAAAAACTTAGAATTATCATTAACTACTGGAAATAAGGTTTAGTTTTAACATTGTCAGTGTAAAACTAACACTTGAAAGCAGTAAAATTACACTACTGGCCATGGCTAATCCATTGGCATTTAACTACTTGACAATGGCTAATCCAAAGTGCCTTCTTCTCTTGCCTCCTCTTCTCTTTTATAACCTTCTGAGTTCCCACTAGCATTCCAGTCAAATCCCACTTGCAATCTTGGCCATTGGTTGCTCTGAATTCATCCTAGCCGTATAAACTACTTTTGGCGCCAAAAGTGTTATAGGCTGCTTTGGGCAGTTTGAGAGCAATTAATGCTTCTTGGTTTGTTATAGAGGTGGAGGGGACATGTTTGGTAGGTTTAGAGGCCAAGTGGTGGAGTGGGTAACAAAAGCAGGGGATTGTGAGTGAGGTGAAGTGTCGATGGTGTGGGAATGCATTTATTGATTGTAGGCTGGTGTGAGGAGTGTAGGAGATGGTATGGTGGAGTAGGTAGTGAGCTGTTGTGATGAGGTGGTGAAGAAAACCAGCTAGGTGGAGGGTGGTTTCTAGTTTTGGCGGGGTGAGAGAGGAAGGAGAAGAGGGAGTGGGTTTGACCGAAGTCAACCCGGTTTTATTAATAAAGGTGGAATGGGCTGTGTGGTTTTTGGGCTTGGTTTGTTTGTTGGGTTTTATTATAAAAAAGGGTCCGGATTGGTTTTAGTGTTTATAAAGCCCAAGGACTAAAGTTGTAATTTCTGAAACTTGAGGGGCCTGATGTGACAAACTTCCAAACTTCATTCCAGGGATCACACCTGCCAATTAACATTAGTACAAGGACCATAATTGTAAATTTCCATTTTTAAAACTTCCAAGGACCTTTTATGTCAATTTTGGATTTTGAGGGGTAAAAGTTGCCATTTGTAGAAAACTTTCATCCAGGGACTAGTTTGAACAAGTTTGATTGTCCAAGGACTTAAGTCGACTTTTCATTCATTTTAAACCTTCAGGGACTAGTTTTGCAAATTGGTGATACTTCAGGGACTGAAATTGACAGTTTTGTGAACTTTGCATGCTTTTCACTTGTTTTCAATCTTTTTGTACCTGAATCACATAAAAACACATTTCAATGATATTTGTAACATTTATATGGTCATTTGTGTGTTTTTGGTCGTTTTTGTGGGGTTAAACAATATAAAATATATGTGTATTTAGACACATATCAGTGTGATTCATAGCCCCACTTTTATTTTTAAATTGTTTATAAACCCATGGGGGAGATACATGCTACTTACTTATTTTTATGAGCACAATTGTTTATTGGTATGCTATTCCTGACTGATGCAATAATGCTAAGTACCTTCCTTGCCAAAAGCAAGTCCCTCGATCATGAACAATTAATCACTTGCGAGTGAGCGCGATCGTAGTTTATAGGCCTATAGGATTTGAGCATCCCGCCATGTTGACTAAGGTCGGTCAGCATGTGATGTACTATAATTGAGTTTAGTAGGTATCTTGCAAAATACCTAGCTTTGGGGGCAACTATTATGTTATGAAATTCCGCGGTTACTGTCGACTTACGCCAGGGTTACTGGTGTTGGTTAACGCTTTGTGTGTCATGAGCTTAGCAAGCAAAAGAGAATGAATGATTATGTGACGCTTACCCGATATTTGTATTTGTTACTTATATCTTCCAGACTAAAAATCTTGTGCTCAACTATTATTTGCTAAACCTATGGATTACACTCAACCTTTGTGTTGACCTTTTGTCATGTTTTATCTCAGGTAATTGATGCATGATGTGAGCACCAGGAGTGGCTGAAGGTTGAGGATGGCTATCAATGGGCTTTACTTTTTACCCTTACAATCTTTATCATTCGAATAATCTTTTAAAACTGTGTCTTTTATTCCGCTGCAAACTACCTATATTTTCCGCTGCTACATGTGATATGAGTCTTTTAGACTCTAAACATTAAATTTTGTATTCGAATGACATGTTTTGTTAAAAATGTCTCGTTATGAGATCGTTTTCTGTGATTGTGACTATCTTACCCCTCACGTAGCACCCCAAGCTCAGTCCCGCAACCATATTTCGAGTTGGGGGTGTTACGCTCGTCCTCGTATGGCTCAGTCTCACTGTCGGGCATCAGTAAATAGGTCGGTGAAGTGAGTGTCAGAATGGTGGCCGACGAGTTCTCCGATTTCTCCTTGGAATCGAAAGATAGCATTAGGGTTAACATTGCTGTCAAGTTTCGGCGTTACCTTCCTGGCGGCGTAATTCTTCAAAACCAAAAGGAGTGAAAAAGAATGATATATTATAAAATCGTGTTCCGAAAGTAGGTGTTCCAAGGCGGCACTTTAAAGTCAAGTTCAAATCAACCGGCGTGTCTTTAGGCGATGGTATACGAGGCGATGTAGATGTTCCATGAGTATGGGATGAATGTTCAAACTCGTCTTTGAAGACAGATAGTAAGACAATCGAGGGAATTCGATAGACTGTAACGGCTTTGTGTAAAAATGATGTTATGAAATATCATTAAAAGTTTTAGCGAATCATGGAATTACTCGCAATGTTTTGAAATTAATTGAGACCATTGTTTTACTCACAATGTCATAATAATGAATGAGACCATTGTAATCAATTACAATGTCTTGAAATTTTTTTTATAGATTTAAAAAAATGTAATAGCAGATATATGATCGGGGAAGAACACGATTCGACATGAAATTCTGGAAACGAGTATAAGAGATCAAAATCAATCAAACTTTTATATAAATAATCTTTTACATAAATAAATAGTGATCAAAAGTCAATCAAGTGTATATATAAATATTCTTTATATATAAATAGAATAATGGTGCATAAAATTGTGCATAAGTGTTCGGGAAGTGTAAGCGCACGGAGAGTGTAAGGCAATGCAAAGTGGAGTAGTTAAAATATAAAATGTGTTTATAGTCTAGGTCTAAAAAAATGCGACCTGGTTCTCAATAACCATAGCTCTGGTACCAATCTGTAACACCCTCAAAATATCGCAGTGAAATGTAATATCATTGGGGTGCTACTTATTAGTACAACCGTCATAATCATAGAAAATAACTCTAAATGAGATGTTTTAAAAGTTTATCATTCGATCAAAATAAAACATCAAAGTTACAAGAGGTCCCAAGTAGTTTTAGAATACATAATATGTAAACATGAAAGTTTTTAAAAGTTTATCGAATGATAACAAAATGCAAGCCATCAAAACATTCTCCGTGCGACTTCGTGCTTGCCAAATACCTTAAGGACCTGAGATAAAACATGCTAAAAAGTCAACACAAAGGTTGAGTGAAATTCATAGGTTTATAATTAAATAATGGACCACAAGATTTCAGAGTTAAAACAATAATTGCAACGAATACAATTATGGGTAAATGATAATTATTGCTCTAAGCTCATGACACGCAAACTGACTAAAAGTTCATAAAATGAACCAATGCCCTGAAAGGTAAATTTTCATTTTATCTAAAATTCAAATATAGTGCGTTTGTGTCATCTTATCTGACCGCACAAATGGGATTCGTCAATCCCAATAGGCCTATTCACAATATTCGCGTTCACTCGCAAGTGATTAATGGTTTATGATTCGTTAGGGACTTATTTTGGCAATATCGGTACTTTAGCAATAATATGTTCTGAAAAGCATACAGTTTAAAACACTTGTGTCCAAATTGTAAAATAGCATGTATCTCCCTCAATGGGTTTATAAACAGTTTAAGAGTTAAAGTGGGGCTATGAACTCACCTGACGTAATATAAGTGAATGTGTCGGAAATAAGTGATCAAGGAATATAGTACAACGGTACCCTGTCATGACCTAATAAATAATGACTTGATTTAATATTATGTTATATGTAAATTAAATAATGCATTTTTTTTAATTAAGACTTTGTATCACCATCGAATGTTGGCGTTTATGTTTTATAAGAAAGTATAGTTTTCGTCAAAATTTTTGAAAATCTTTAATATTTTCCAAGTGTTGGAAAGTGTCTGTTTTTGGCTCGTCGGCAAGTGGGCCAATTTTAACAAGCTGTAACTTCTTCATTCCAAGGCCTCAAGACTCGGTTTTTGGCTCGTCGGCAAGTAGGCCGCGAGGGCTACAAAAGACTCCTTTTGCAAATTTCACCAATTTTGACTCCTGTTGTGCTAAAAAGAGCTCGACAGATGGTCACCCAGAGAACAAATTCGGCCCATGTTCAGAAATTCTGCACATTTAATTTTGACTATTTCGGTTTTCAAACGAGCATATTTTTTTCGTCGTAAATCCGTTTTTATCGAAACAAAAAAGCAAGTTTAGCTTATAAAGTGTATTTCTAGTTTTTCTAACCTATAGTTGCAAAACGTTAACCCATTTTTCTGTATTTTATGTTTCGGAACAGCGGGTATTTTATACTCATTTCAACCACTTTTAACCCATTTTTTCACCAACAAATCACAACTTCAACAAGCCTAATCCATTTATAAGCCGAAAATACATAAGCTCACATAAGCTTATTACAAAATAAATCAAATGAAATAGAAACAAGAAAAATATAACAATAACCTTACAATGATTAGATGAAGAAAAATCACAACAAGAACAAGAACAAATCAAACTCTTAAACCCTTCTAATCACCAATCAATCTTTACCCAACCTTTAAATCTTTAACCCAATCTTCTTCTTAAACTGGAATCTTCAACACAATGACACAAGAACTAGCTAGAAAATCAATGGAGATGATAGTTTGGGTTTATGGAGCTCATGGCGACATGAGGGAGGGACACAAGGGAAGAGGTTTGTGGTATAAATGAATCAAGAGTTATGTAGAGATTACTAAACTTTCAAGATAAACACAAGACTTTGATAGCAAAATCAAAGGATGGATTGAAGTGGGATGATGAAGGTGTACGGCAGTGGAGAGAATACAAAGAGATGGATAAGTTTGGATATCAAATGAATGTATTATTTTTATTAGACCTTGTTAGTCATACTTAGTAGTGTCTACACTTGTCTAAACTATAGACAAGTGTTATATGTTGATGATAAAACGTGGCATAAAGGTGATGATAAGATAGATATTAGTGTTTATCTTGTATAAAATTTGAGTGTAAAGGGTATAGTTTGATCCCGGTAAGTAATAACGTTAAGCCCTTAAGTCACGAAACTTAAAACTAGGTAACGTAAAAATATAAAGCTTACAAAATTGTTAAAACTTGACATCAAAACCTATTTTGATATTTTAGGTGATCCTTGGGCTTGTTGGGTGATTAATTGTTGTTTAGAAATTGCCAACGTAGACTGAAAACGCGCAAAATGCAAAACGTGCAAAGTTTAACTAAAAATGGAAAAGTAAAAATAGAATATTTAATTTATGATTGTAAGAAACCAAAATGCATAAAAATAGTTATATTGTATATTGTTAGGTATCGGTTTGAGTTAAATGTACGTTTAATGACGTACTCGGGATAACCAATCCAAGTACTCGCAAAAGTAAATTTACTTAAAATGAAATATTAAGTAAAATCAAATAACTAAATAATGGCCTCAAAATTGTGAATAGTTACAACACAAATCACGATGACAAACCTATGGGGATAAAAGGAACTAACGGAAATGAATATACTTGGTCTTAAGAAGTGTATATTCACACGAGGATGAAAGAAACTACTAATCACTTATGTAATAACTCATGAGTCCTTTGGCACCCAAAGATTGATGTTAGCATTTAGCATTTGGATGAGCGTTTTAACATATGTTGTTAAAAGGCTTGAATATTATGTTTCGGATATGACATTTAATAATTGCGATCGCAAGTTAAATTTACTTGAATATTTAGGATGAAATATTTAAGTTGTCAAACCTACTCCGAGTTCTACCAGGTTTGTATCTAACCTCCCCTTGACAAAAGGGTGTATCACTTAGAAGAAAGCTAAATGTTGACCAAGGAATTAGGACAATTTCGCAACTACTTTAACTTATAGGTTTTGACACTAGTGTATGACTATATGACGTCTAACAGTTTATAGGGATAGGCATATCTAATTCATTATGTGTCAAAACAACATAGTGTGGGTGCACAAGCAAATCATCTAAAATGCATATAAGGAATAAATGCAAAGATCGTGCAAAACATCACAATCATTTAGCATTTAAGGGCATGTATCATATATATATATATATATATATATATATATATATCAAGAAATATAATATAGGAATAGCTAATCAAGGATAAAACCTTTCCAATAAACATGCATTTAATAATTAAGAAAATAATCATTGAGCATTAAGAAAGCATGAAGGCATTTAATCATATCTCACAAAAATATGTTATCACATTGAAACACATATGTAGGATGCAAGTAATCCAGGTTCGCTAAGGAGAATCCAAATTCTACTTGTTCAAAATGCAATCCTATTGGGAGACAAAGTTCACCGATGTAAACCATCTACAGTCAAATGTAGGAACGAATATTTTTCAAGTTAGAGAATGAGTATGAGACTATCGCTAGTGGTGCTCAATTCAGGCTAAACACGGCCATTTTTACGGGTTATACCACGAACCCAACTTCTCTCCTGGAAGCAATTCAACCGTTAGGTCAAATTAAATTTCTAGTATAATAGGTTCTCCAGTAGTCATTCTCATGTTAGAAAAATTCAAATTCCTATATTTGCCTATCAAAGTATAGCAAAGATGATATTAGCTTATTTCGCTAAAACATGTCCTAAGTGACTTAACTAACCATATTTTGAAATTCGATTAAGAAGATGACATGTCTTACACAATATCCTACCAAAGGCAAGCACAATATTTCAATCTTGTGTTTGAGATTTAGAGGTTATTCAATTTAGATGGTGCATTTCATGATCTCTTGGACAATATCTTTGTTTGTTGAGTTGTTCATGAGCAAAGTTTACATATGTTGTTTGTTTGCTCATGTTTGGTTTTTCGGAAATGACACATTTACTAATTGCATTGCAAAGTAAATTACTTGAATATTTCGGCTGAAACATCCAAGTTGTCAATCCTACTTAGTTGTGTATTTTATACATCTTTTAAACATATTAGTTTAATGTTTGGAACACAACCATTGGACAAGAAGACTCAATATGGCATCTTCAACACAAGTGTGAGTTATGATCCGATGCATATTATTTTCGTCTTGAGAGGACGTCATTATTTTCATAACAACCGAGTGTGATTGAGTATGTAGATTCAAGATAATATATTTCGTTATATTTTGATGTTACCTTGAAGCTAGACAAATAATGACTCCAATTTCATGTCCATACTCGAAAACTTGTCAATTAGATTTGATGATGATATCAATCATAATTTGAATAATGAATTGATATGTACTCGAAATCTTTCTTGACCCTCACGATCACTCCTTTTAAAAAGAAAATAAAAATTTAAGGAGTGTGTTCCATTTATTTTAATACTAGTTGCATGTGTGAGGTTAATGACATATTAACTTACTACTTCGATATTGTCATTTATTTTTATGTGCGAAAAACTATTTATTATTAAGTATAATATTCTTAGTTTTTGACATATCATAAGTATAAAAATAATTATCTTAACTATTTTTATACAACATACGTAAAATACTAAATGTTTAAAATATTTTTTGTGTGTGTTAGATCAATGCAAGTTTAATACATTTTCTTTTACTTAAATACTAATGTATTAATATGATATTTTATCTTGTTTAGACAACCCATGGTCAAGCAAGACAAAATGATGTAATGTTTTAGAGATCATGTTACGGATTTAATGAAAGTGTTAAATATTTTGAGGTGATATATTTTTTACACTTAAGCCTTTGAAAAAATAATTGTGTAAGACAATATATTTCGACACACATGATCAACCAACTTAGTTTCCATTCCTAAGAAGGTTACTAAATCATTTTAAAACTTGCAAGATGTCAAAAACACATATGCAAGAAAAGTGGTCTATGCCTATATGCAATGCAAAATCAATTACGCAACTTAGTGCAAGAAGTCTAGTCTAAGTCCTATTGACGAATAAACCAAAAAACTAATAATCAACACATAGCAATAAGGCATGTAAAACGCTTGTGATTATAGATATAATTAGCTCAACTAAAGATAACTATAAGCACTAAAAAATTATTAACTAACAATACTAGGACACAAAGAAAAAAAAAACTATTTAGCATAACACACAAAAATACTTATCGTTATTTTGTGTATTAAGTATAACACTGTATACCTAGCTTGACTTTATTTATTTTCTTTTAAATGAATTGGTTTCCTCCCCATTTCAAAAATTTTTACCAAGTTACTTTGAAAATACATTAATATTCAAAAGTTGAAACGCCCCTTTTCATTTTGGCCAAAAAATTGTGCAAAACTAAAAAGATCTTTCGTTGCAAATCAAGGAATCTAATATATTTTCATTTAGAAACAATTCATAAAGATATTTTTAAATGAAAATTGACTCAATTACGTCTAAAACGATAGAGGGTACGACTCCTATGGACTTACGGTTGATTTTATACGAATTTATGAAAATGACCCTATTCTGAAAACAGACAGACAGATGCACGGTACCTTTAAATACCCCACGGTACCGTTAAATATAATGGTACCGTCCTATATTTAGTGGTACCGTCCACTGTTGTTACAGTTCTGTCTCAGACTAAATTTTTGGTTCAACGTAACGAAAAGATGTAAAACTTAGTAAACTAGATACCGAACATGTAGAATATGTTAAGTAACATTTCCATGTTTAGGACTAAGAAAAAAACCATTTACAAACATATATTTACTATAAAACAAAGAGTTGTCCCAAACGCTCCTTTCAAAACCGCATCACTTTACGACTTGTTCTAAAAGCATAATCGGACACTTACAAACTTTATTCTTTAATTGTTTAAGAAAACCTTCAAGCTAGTATGACAAAGTATCCTTAATAACAAAACTTGTAAGTATTAAGCAACTAAATACTTTTCATATTTTATCCCCTTTCATGGGTAATTTGATACATGGATCGTACTCAATTTTGAAAACCATTTGTTTCAAAATTTTGAGCAACCTGGCTCTGATACCAATTATGGAAACCATAGAAGGGGAGGTGAATATGTTTCCGTTTAAAAACCTTAAAAACTTTTGTATCAAACACCCGATCAAGTGTGACATAATATGAAAAGTAGCAACACTAATCTTACAAGAACTAGAGATAATATAAAGCAACAAGTAAGGCATGTCACATTAACACAAACTTAGACATATTAGTAATAACATGCCATGACACAAACACAACTAACATGATATAAGCAACAAACCACACCAATATAAATGCAATGTAAAGCGGTAAATGCAAGAATAAACGTAAAGAGATAAGTAAAGAAAGCGTAAATCGGACACGAAGATTTATAGTGGTTCGGTCACGAAGCTCCTCTTCGCCCTACTCCACTCCCCGAGTACGGAACTCGAGAGTTACTCCATTGATTAACAAGCTCCCTTCTCGGCGGAGAAAACCATACAACATTGCTTACAATATTTTCTGACACTAAGCTAGATGTCGAGTTCTTCTTAGGGTTCAACCAAACCCATTATGTTTTATGGCCCAACATAACAAACCTTGTGTTTTAAGGCCTAAACACATAAATCGCGTCGCTTACATTATTTTTCGACACTAAGCTAGATGTCGAGTACTAATCTAGCTAGTACCAATCTCACTCACAATCTATCCGATCCTCACAAATCACACAAGCTACAAGATCCACATGATCTAAACTCGATCTACCTGATCTACTTACGATCTACCCGATACTCACGATCTACACGATCAACCCTATCTTCACACGATCTACCCAATCTACTCACTATCAACACAAGCTACACAAGAACTCCCTGATCTCAACAAGGTCACAATGATCCACACAAGATGACTAAACAAGACAGTGACAACTTAATGTATGTCTAGATACAACAAGTAATGCAAGTGCACTACACAATGACTCTAACACCTTGTATCTTCTTGATACTTTGTGTTCTTCTCTTGGACTAATAGAGAAATGAACGTGATCTTTGGTTGGATGAAAGAATCACTCTTAAACAAAAGAAAAACTCTCTAAATGATCAAAGAAAGTGATCTAACTAAAAATGGATTAGACGAGAGAAAATTGACTGGAAAAATCAAGTTGGAACTGTAAAATGGTCCACTATTTATAGGCAAAGAAAAAACTAGCCATTACATACGGACGGTACTACTAAATTTAGTTGTATTGTGGTACCGTGCCAGACAAGGGACGCTCCAGTTTTTGTTTTTAGTGGTGAAGGTTTATTTGGGGAAGTTTGGAGCTGATTGGGGGGGGGGGGGAAATAGCTGTTGGGACTCTTAAACTAATTTTTCAAAATAAAACATTTATTTTTAATTCAAAAATAATATGTAAAATGTATTTTTGAAAAAATGTTTTGTCACATTAAAAATGTGAAGTTTAGAACAAAAAATTTATTTCTTTGATCACCCGTCAAGTTTAAATTTGTTTGTTCATACCTTGAGTGATTTACGTCGGGATGGAAATCAACGACTTTGTTGAGGCATACTTGAGACGTCGAGAGATGTTGATGTAAGTATGCATTGATAATTTGGGTTTACAAGTAACTTGTGCATTTTATGTTATGCATTACAAGTTACATGTTTCTCATTATTAAAACCGAAGAAACCGTTTAGTTTAAATATCGTAATATTTGCACTAACAGACTTTTCAGGAATGCCCCCCCCCCTTCACATGTGCTCATAAGTTTTTAAGATAAATTTGCACATGTTGGGTAGAGTTCGCACTTTTGAATTGTTCGACTTTCGGTGAACAAGACCTATTCGAGACACGCTTACATCACTAATTAGACTAGCTTGAAATTATTACCCGTCATGGTCAAGTTCAAAGAGAATCTCCTGAGACGGTACACTCTACTTAGACAAGTTCTATTCGAGACACGCTTACATCACTAGTTAGACCAGCTTGAAGTTATTACCCGTCCAGGACAAGTCTTTTCGATTACTGTCATTTAAGCTTCGTCAATTCGTTGGTTATAACTGAGTCGAGCTCTTTTGAGATTCAGTGGCGATCTTTAAACATTTTTTATCACATTTTAATCACGTCTTCTCCCCCTCAAAAATAGTATATTCGTGATATTTTTTATATCAACTGATTAATAGAAAAAGCTTTTGGAGAGATAGACGGATTTGTTTTTGCATGAAATCGGAACATTTTCGATGTTTATACTCTCCCTTAAAGAAAGCATATTTCAAACAGAAATTTAAAATCAATTAAGGGTTTGGAGGGAGTTATCTTTTTGAAATACGAGTTATGTACAAAAAAAATGTACATAAGTCTTTTTTGTAGAAACGAGTTTTTGTTTGAAATCTTTTCGTTTGTTTATACTCGAACTTTTGAAAATGATTTCATCATTGAACGTACGAGTCCAGATCTAAAATAATCAGAAGTCATTATTTATGTCCGAGTTTCATACTGAAGTATACGAAAGCCATTATGTTTTTAGGATAAGTGCTCAAAAAATATTTAAAACCTTTGTGTTGATTAAGCACTTTCCTTTCTTCGAAGCGCAGGTCCTGAACTGATGTATCCAGAAGACATTGTTGAAGAAAATTTTAAGAAAATGACATGTTTTAGAAAACATTTAAGTTAACTCTCGCTCAAGCATTTGTACATATCCTTATCATTGTTGAATGACATTTCTAGAAACGTACAGAATATCGATTATACGAGAGACATGTCGTGAGAAGAATATGTTGTCAACGGGTTTGTTTCTATTTGGTGTCTTAGTGAATTGTGCCTTGACACTTGAATTTCCTTTCTTGAGAAATTGTGCAATACATGCATCGTGATTAGCTGAAAAGACACATTTTTGACATGTAGGACAGACAAATTCAACATTCTTATTTAAAACAGCAACCTTAACTTTTTCACTACAGTCATTCGGAAATTGTTTGTTGTTCGAAGAGAAATCTGAATGCTTAGTATTGCATTCTACGTGCATAGCGTTTTCTTTTGCGCAACTACATTTAGATGCAAGCCAATCCCTTGTTTTTTGTTGAGTGTTCCTAGGTAATGGTTTACTACTACTAGCAGAGCCTTGGAATCCTGTAGAATTCATCACCCAAGGTTTTGCACCTAAAATTCCGTCTTTTCGAATCTGTGCCTTTTTACTAGCTTCTTCAAGATAGTAATTGTGGACCATATCGTTAGAACCAACAGATTCGTGAACAGTTTTTGTGGTCACATTCGGTGTACTATTCCTAGAAAAGCCATTTTTTGTTTTGTATGGTAAATCAGCTCAGTTTGACTAGTAATCATATGAATTGTTTGACTTGAATGACCCGTTTTAACCAGTAAGTTTTCTAGTTTTTCGATCATATGTTCTGACTCTATGATTTCGTCCAAAAGTTTATCTTCTTTCTTTGCAAAGTCCTTTTTCAACTCATCCCGTTCTTTTTCAAGATTGGTATAAGCTGTTTTTGTTTTGAAAGTTGGTTTGTTGAATAAAAAATTTCTTGTTTTAAAGAGTTGATGATTTTTATTGAGCTAATTTGAAGATCATCAAATTTGGTTTGCAATTGCCTATCTTTAACAAGTAACTTCTTATAACCAATTTCAAATTCTGACTCGCGTTTTATATCAATTTGAAAACTTTTTTCATTTTCCTTGTATCTCTCAAGCTCAGCGGTCAATTTTGCATTCGCGGCCTTAGTTTCACGATTGACCTTTTTCACTTTCTCAATCTCAATGCTACAATTAGTCAGTAATGATTCAAAGAAAGCACGGGTTTCCTCATCATTAGCAACATTCTGTGCAACTTGAACTCCATTAGGATCCATATCTGGAGTTGCATAGTTAACATTGCTATTAACATGCTCCCCCACATATGTGTCATAATTAGGTTCGGGAGGTACAGAATCTGGCTTCTCATGAGCAAACGGATTAGCATCATTACTATAATTTGGTACCTCATGGAGTGGTTCTGTGTCATAATTAGGAGGAATTTCAGAATCACTGCTTGATGTTGTTTCCTGCGGATTTGCCATAAAGTTGCAGTTTCCATTGAGATCTGCTGCATTCTCTTCTTCACCTGCTGTAACCATGAAGTTGTAGTCCTCAGCGGTCAACAGTATTCCCGACTCTTCTTTATTGGCTAGCATCAACATGTACTGGAGCTTTTATACCTTCGTCATTGCATTGATATTGTATTCTCTACCAATATCACTACTGTGAATTTCAGATGTAGGTTTCTGAATTGTAGTCATAAAACAATCATTCCCATTTTGATTAACCACATTCTGATTCACAATCTGATCCATTTGATTTCCAGCATATTGCATCTGATTCCCCATCTGTATACCCGTAGCATTTCCTTGCTGATTCTTAATAACTTCAACCATTTGTCCTTATTGACCCATATATATACTTGGTTGAGCAAACTGCGTATTGTCAGTGTACGATGAAATCCATTGGTTGTAGTTATGTGGTTTGATGTTTAATGCCCTGGAGAATGAAGCAAAAGCATTTGTCAAAGCAGTTGTGATACTGTCTTGCTGAGTTTCCATTGATGAATTTATGTGTGATAAAGTTGATCTTTGATCATTTCAACGATATAGGAGTTGTGTTTGGTGAAAGTTAAGTTCCGTTATTGTAGTGAAATTTTGGTCTTAAAACTTAAAAACATCGATAACTTCCTTTCAGAGCAATTTCTGGATTCTAAAATTTCATTACCCAACGTAGTGGGGTAACCTAACAATATTCAGGCTGTTCCGGTCATTTTGACTAGTATTTCGCTGAAAACAGAGTTACGGCTCAAAAGTTATGGCTGTTTGAAGATTTGTCATAAAAAGTCAAACAAAAGTCAAGTTTGAAGGTTCAATTACGATAACACTGTTCACTTTGGTCCAATTTCGATAACTTTTACTGGTCCAATTTTGATAACTTTGACTGGTCCAATTTCGATAAGTACAATTGCGATAACAGCAATTTCGATAAACACTTGGCAATTCCGATAAACCCTTGGAATTGCGATAAACCCTTGGCAATTTCGATAAACCCTTGGAAATGCGATAAACCCTTGGCAATTTCGATAAACCCTTGGAATTTCGATAAACCCTTGGCAATTTCGATAACCACAATTTCGATAGCTATTTCGATAGCAATTTCGATAAACCCTTGGGCAACTGCGATAATATCTATCTAATTTGTACAAATTAGAAGATTTTTCCTTAGTCGAAGTATTCCACAAACTTATACAAGCAATGGAATACTGAGTAATCGTTGGATCGTGAAGTAAACTTGTCCTTGATGAATTTAGATAACCAAATTAGATAAACCCTTGCAGCAATTTAGATAAACCCTAGCTTCAATTTAGATAAACCCTAGCCGCAAATCAGATAAACCCTTTTCTGGCAATTTAGATAACCAATTTCGATAAACCCAAATCTATCTAAATTGCAATTTCGATAAACCCTCTTATTGCAATTTAGATAAACCCTCTTTTGGCAATTTAGATAACCCTCTTCTGGCAATTTAGATAAACCCTCTTTTGGCAATTTAGATAAATTGCCAGATTTTTTAATCGATCTTTTAACAACCAAAAAAACGATTCCAAACAGTTTCTTTTGATCAAAAACCTTCAAAAATACTTAAAGTTCAATAAAGTTTCGACCTTTAATGTTTAGAACGAAATTTGAAGAAATTCAATACGATGCCAAAACCTTTCAAAGCGATAAGAAACAAGCTTTTGGACGTTTTTGATGCAATCTTTTTACCAAAACTCACTAGCAACGACTAGAACTAGATGAAAGACAACAACTTTAGGCTTAAAAACATAAAAGATTGAATTTTTTAAAGAAAAAGCTCACGTTTTTAGGATAAAACGCAACTTTTTTCAAAGTTTCAACTCAAAAAACGAAACACAAACACTCCTAAATCATTGTTTGGCGATTGATACCACTTGTAGGACCTTATATTAATCAACCTTATCACTATATATATATATATATATATATATATATATATATATATATATATATATATATATATATATATATATATATATGTTAAGCTCGTATGGTAAGGTGACAACAAGATATGTATGTTAAGCTTAGAGAGAGAAAGAGAGGAAGAAACTAGATAGAGAGATATTATTAAGAAAACACACACTTACACCTTGAAGCACTCTCTACAAATGAGATGAGACGTGCTATTTATATTCCTTAAGCCATACGAAATGGGCTTTCTATGGGCTTTCATCTATGGAGTTTGGTTTACAAGGCTTTAGTACTAAACATGTAATCTATTTAACATACCAAAGTCCATGGCCCATTGACTAAATATTGCATATACTTTTACACGACACAAAGTTATAGACATTAGAATGACCATCACTTTTTTTTTAATGCTAACACAAAAGAAAATAAAAATCTCACTTGATAGGAATCTAGTGAGTAGACCTAAACGAAATAGAAATTGAACCTAAACTATTAACTATTCCCCGGCAGCGACGCCAAAACTTGATGCGATGATTGCAACTCTCGCAAGGAAGTTTTACAATCCTCTAGGCAGTGTACCTAACCGTTGTAGTGTAGTATAGGTAAGTCCGGGGGATTGATCGTTCTCTAGGGGAATAGTCTCGCAATAGTTGTGGAAATGTCAAGATGTATGACGAAATAGGTCTAGAGGTGAGGGATGATTCTTTTTGTATTTTTATGTTTTATGAATGCAATTAAAATCTCGGGTTTTGAAAGAGTGGGCGGAATTATTTGTTAGTCAACTAACCCAAAATTAATTATAAAACTAAAATTAAACTAATAACGAGAAAAGTAAATTTGGTGACTTCTTATGATAGGGAAAAGCGTGTTCACTTAGACTTAATTACTCCCAA
The DNA here is from genome assembly GCA_021014915.2 of Artemisia tridentata subsp. tridentata. NCBI lineage: Eukaryota > Viridiplantae > Streptophyta > Magnoliopsida > Asterales > Asteraceae > Artemisia > Artemisia tridentata. The sequence continues at coordinate 170,423,760 of CP139509.1, forward strand.
GTTATCTCCTACTGATTTGTCAAATTGTCGCGTCCTTGTTTTAGTTGAAGCGATGTATTCCTTAATATTAGTCGTGGGGAGGTGCCGAAGTCCCCAACTCTATGAATCTTAGTCTCCCTTAAAAACCTTAAAGTCTATTAAGTTTTCTAGGATCTACAAGCCACAATTCATGCAATAAATACAACGAGAAAAACCAATAGTGCACTCTACGGTTGCGTTTCTAAGACGTTCAAGATAGTTACATATAAGAGGTCAGCCAGTTTTCTTAGCCTAACGCGAGGCAATCAACTAAACAATAGACGACAAATCAATTATCAACAATTAGGTTTCATTAGATATAAGCAAATACAAATAAATCTAAGCTAGCATGTTAAAGAGAAGAGAAGAAAAACAAGTAATCAAACAACACATAGACATATTGAATGATTAAACGGATAACTTATCTTCAATAAAACATGTGTTTTGGGGGTTGTAGAACCCTTACAAAAGCTGCTAAATTCATCCACAAAACCCAACTCCAAGATATTACACGAATTAATGAAAACATACGAAAGTATATATAGATTTACAACTCTAACGGCGTCAGCTTATAGGTTCTGACGCCGTCAGCTCGCCATGATTAGGGTTTCGTCTTGTACAAGTCATCGTTATGACGGCGTACCTTGTATCCTCTGACATCGTCACATTATGTCTGACGCCATCCTTTAATAATTGTCTAGGCCGTCTCTTGTTAGCTTAACACGTGACTCTCATCTTCAAATAACACCTGACGCCGTTAGGTTGTAGATCTTAAGAATTCATCTGAGGCGTCTCTTGTTAATCTGGATCCGAAAATCCATCTTTAGCAACAAGTGACGGCGTCACGTTGTAGCGTGTGACGCCATCAGATCTTCATATCTGACAGAATTTCGTGACTTTGTCGTTTTCTTCACTTTCTCATCCAAATACGCCCAAAAAGTCCCAATTTCCAGATTTTCCATCCCAAGCACCTAAAATGCAAAAAGAAACGATTTGAGGCAATATTTGATCATATTAATACGATTTTGGGCTTAAATGACCCTTTAAAAAAGCACCAAATAAATCCTTATCAGGTAAGAAATGAAAGAATGGCTCGGAAAGGTGTATCTAGGGGTATCTTGCACTAAAGGTGAGTGCAACAAAAGGGTTTAACACGGGGGTTGTAACACCCCCAACTCGGAATATGGCAGGGGAACGGATCTTGGGGTGCTACGTGAGGGGTAAGACAGTCATATTCATAGAAAACGACCTCATAACGAGTTATTTTAGCAAAAACATGTCATTTGAATATATAAATAAATATTAAGAATTCAAAAGACTCTCAACATAGTTTGCAGTGGAATAAAAGACATAGTTTAAAAGGTTTTTCAAATGGTAAGATAGCAAAAGATAGTAGAGATCGATAGTAAAAGCCAACAGATAGCCATTAAAAGTCTTCAGCCACTCCTAGTGCCAACTAATATGCATCAAATACCTGAGATAAAACATGCTAAAAAGTCAACACAAAGGTTGAGTGTAATCCATAGGTTTAATAAGTAAAGCAGTTAAACACAAGATTTTAAGTCCGAAAGATATAAGTAACAATACATATATCGGGTAAGCGTCAAACAATTTTGCTAAGCTCATGACACACAAAATGTTAACCGGCACCAAATAACATTGGCGTAAGTCGATAGTAACCGCGGATTTCATAACATAATAGTTGACCCCAAACCTAGGTACTTTGCCAGATACCTAGTGAAATCGAATATAGTACATCACATGCGGACCAAACTTAGTCAACATGGCGGGATGGTCAATTCCTATAGGCCTATATCCCTATATTCGCGCTCACTCGCAAGTGATTAATGGTTCATGATCAAGGGACTTGCTTTTGGTAAGAGCGGTACTTAGCAATATCATCTTAGTCAGGAATAGCATACATAGAAACAATTGTGTTCATAAAAAGAGTAAGTAGCATGTATCTCCCCCATGGGTTTATAAACAATTTAAAACTAAAAGTGGGGCTATGAATCACACCTTAATAGTAGAGAAACGAGATATAGCAAACAATCAGATGGAACAGCATGGCAAATAAACCTCAGCACAACCTAATAAGTGGATAATATGTTTCAGCAATAACCTCAAAGCGATTTATAAAGTAATACTCCTATTTGAAATGAAAAGGTTTAGTTTCAATGGCGTTTGAAAGAAATGAATGTTTAAGACTCGTGTAGATACGAGAAGTTAAAATAATAAAAGTCGGCAAACACAAACGGATACGTAGAAAAGAATAAAGAAAAGGGAGAAGAAGTAGAATAGGAAGAAAGAATAAAATAAGAAAATAGGAAAGAAAAACATCAATAGGTGGTTTCGGTATTTACCCGTTTCCCAAATAGTTGATATAGCGTCATGATTTAGAAAGATAACATATAAGTTTTGAAAAGGTTTAAGGATATTATGTAATCATAACGATTATGTTATAAAAGACTTTTTCAAAATATGGACATGATGCGTCCGTTTATAAAATATTTCCAAGTCGTTACGACTCTTGAATAATATAAGTTTTATCGTCACATTTACAAGTTTAAATATATAATTGGACACTATTATTCGCGTATATATTAGTTGTCAAGTTTATCGACCATTTTGTGCACGTTCGGGTCCAAATATGTTAAACTCTTATGAGTCTAACATACTCTTCCGTCTCAAGTACCAAAAGTGTGCATAAGGTCTATCGACTAATATCGTAAATCCAATAACATCCAATCTCAATCCAAGCAAAGGTTATCCAATATATATCCAAGTCCAAGACCAAATCATATCCCATATTATCCAATATTTTCTGAAACACCAATCGATAAATAAATAAATAAATAAGTAACGGAAAAAATAAAATAAATGATAAAACTAATATAAAGTTGACTCGAGGTTTTCTAACCTCGAGTACGACACTGTCACACCCCCAAATTTCGTAACTTGCAGCGGAATTAGTCATTCAGGGGCACGACTGGTCATAGCACCAAAGTTGCAGTTATATTGAACGACCTAAAGTGTCGTTTAGAAAATACATCGTTTGATTATTTAAAAACATTCAGAGTTACAAAGCTAGGTCCCAAAAGGTGAAACAAGTTTTCATAAAACAAAGTTCATACAATTCAAACGATGGATAAATGCATAAAATATAAAGTGAGACGCGTCGACTCCGCGACTCCATGATGTGTCCATATGCAAGCCAACATGCGATACCTTAATTACCTGAAAATACATTGCTAAAAATGGTCAACAAAAATGTTGGTGAGATCATAGGTTTATGTAAATGAAATATTGTACGGATACCACAAGTATAAAGGGTATGACAAAACAATGCCACATAAAAATGATACATTAGCTCTTAAGCTCATGACCTCGAAGCTAGACTGAATGAAATGCCCCAACTGAGTGTTTGCCAATCACTCTAATATGACAGAAATGAAATGCGTTCGTTTGACAAGTTGGCGCTACCAACCCGAACGGAGGAGTCACCCTCAATAGATCTATTCACTCACTCTCGCTTGCTAACAATTAACGGTTTATGATAATAAAAGGGGACTTTAATCTGGGCAATGATGTAACTTAAGCAATGTAATGAGTTTGGATACTTTGGTCCGCATATAAAAATGGTGCAATGTATTCTCCCCCGAGAGTTTAGAAATCAATAAACAATTTAAAACGGGGCTATGAAAACTCACCTAATATGATATAGCAACAATGACAATGACGGATATGATGAAATAAAGCTTGGTCTCTAACCGCGACCTATTATGAATGATATGATCCAATGTAAGCAATGATACAATGCAACACATGCAAATACGTATGTTAACGATACCACTTGTTAGTTTTGAAAATAACGTTTATCGACGAAAAATACACTTTTGACGTCTCGTTAAGTTATAAACTACTTTTCGTGTAAATATGTTGAAACGGAGTGTGATTATGACTTGGTAAGAAATGAGTAATAAACTTGAGATTTAATCACAAAATCATAACTAGGAAGGTAAATGGAGTGTGATTATGACTTGAACTTGGAAAATTTATCAATTTGAGATGGTGTTCTTGGTTTAGCCGAACATAGGGGATGCGATGGGAGGGTTTTGATCTTTCTTTTAGCTAGTTGGTTTATGTGTATGTGTTAGTGTTAGTGGAATTGGAATTAAATCACCAAAAATTCATTTAGTGCATGTACTTAGCAATCAAGTGTTGGAAGAATTAGGGGTGGTTTAGGGGGGCGGCACACATGGGGTAATTTGGAAGGAGTTGATGTTAATTAAAGCTTGTGTCTCCCATTTATTTAAGTTTAGCTAGTTTGGTGTATACATTGAGTGTTATCGGGTACCGAATTAACTAGAAATGAATCATGACGAGGTGAAATGAAATACGACGAAGTTGTAAAAATTGTAAAATTATGTTCCTGGCAAGAATCGGGTGTTAGAATGATTATCGGATTGAAATTTCGTAAACCGACGGAGTTATAAGCGTCAAACGAAAAATATTGCGATTGGTTTAAAAACACCGGGTAAAGTAATAATATAATCTCTATATCATTATTATTATCTTGAAAATGTATTAGGATCATTGTCGGGAGTATTGGGTATAATGTTAGTAGAAATGACTGAGTGGTAACGTTAATTAAACAATTAAGCATACGTTAATGAAAATCACACAAATCCATGCATGAACTGATATGATAATGATGTTACTGATGATATGCAGACTACTCTAGTCTGTATGATGTGCCTTTTACTGATGATGCATGAATACGCAGCTAAACCTAACTGGTTTTGCGCATTTGAATACCCGTAAACCAAGTTTACGACCTGATGAATGATGCCTATGAATAGTGATTTCTCTCCGAGAATGAATAGTATCATGTGAATAGTAAAATTTTTGACGACTTCTCAAAGTCTCAAACTGACTTCAAAAATGATGAATAGTGAAATGATGAATAGTGATCGGTGAATAGTGATTGATGAATAGTAACTCATGAATAGTAAATTGTCGAGGTTTGGAAAATGACCTGAAATTATGTTATTCTTTAATATTATTCTTTATCATACACACAATATTAGAATACAAGAAGAGAAAGAGATAGAGAGAGAGAGATGGTAACTTCTAGAGATTAGATTAATAGAGAAAGAATGAGATACAAGATGAATACCCCTAGAAGCAACACCCTCCAAGTGAGGAGGGGATGGGTATTTATAGTTTTCTAGACTTGGGTGGGCTTGGGCTTGAGATGGGCTTATACAAGGATTACATGAACATAACATTTAACTAACAAGCTTAAGCCCAAGCCGGTTGATTAAACTAACTAACTCAAACAACGACACACTTAATTAAACTATTACAATGACAAATGACCATCACTTTAAAATAAATCCTAACAATCTCCCCCTAAGGGATGGTCATTCAAATGATGCTCCATGTGAGATGGTCTTTCGTCTTCAATGTCTTTGAGCTTTGAGTGTCGTTGTATAGCAGTTTTTGTTTTTGGTTCCTTCATGCTATGTGATCTTCAAAGTATCATCTTTGAGGTTGTTCTTGCCTTCGATCAGCATCTTCATGTGATTATGACGTCGTGACCTCCAACATACTCATACATCTTGAACTTTATACTTATGCTAACAATCTCCCCTTTTCTTTCATCATTTGATATATGAACTTGTTCTTGACATCTTGATTAGCTTCTTGACTTTGTCTTTTCACTTTGTCTTTAACTTGATCTTCTTGTCTTGAACTTTTACACTTGAGCTTTGTTGGAGATGTTCTTCATAAGTATGAGTATGCTGAGGTGAAGATGAATGATGTATGTGGTGATGGTTAATGGATGTTTATAGGTAGCTGCATAAAACCGTTAGTAATAATCATCCAGCGCTTACAGGTTGGGACTTTGAGATTGTCAACAGCATAGAGTGAAGACTTTCTCTAATCCTTCCCTAGGCCGTTCTGAACCGGATACCCCCAAGAGGGCTTACACGGACACACCGAAGTGCACCCACGATTCAGTGAGTCGCTGGAGATCACCCCACGACTGTAGACCGTTTGAAGCACGTAACCATCATGATATAAAATGGAAAGATCCTTGGATCTCATTAAGACTCTTACAACTTGTGTCCTTTTTGGCGAACACAAGTGTATCATTATGGAAGTGTTCCTAACGAGATATTTTGATGAATCTCATGGCTCTAGACTCTATTGTGCGTTTTGGTTTTAAGTCGTCGGAGGCATGGAGCAGAGTGCCACCTTTTCAATATCAACACATCTCGGAATTAGAGGCCGATAGATTATGTAGTGTTCTCCATGAGAAATGAAACAAATATCTTTTAAGAGATATCTGAGTGGCTAGGAGGGGTGGTGCAGCGCGTCACTGGGTCCATGACGTCTTGTCTTCAATATCAGTATCACCTTAGTGAATACCGATAGTAGATGTATTGACCCGGTTTCTGCCCTAAGTTTTCATGGAGGGCTATTTCTTTTCACCCTTTCATTCAACTTTTCTTTTTAATTCTTCAACCCCTTCTTTCCCTTTCTCATTTACTCCTTTTTCAATCATACTTAAGGACTTTTAATTCTAATCTATTGGATTTGTCCTTGGGTAGATCCCTCCGGCTTTGGAGGATCATAGGACGGTTTTTCCTAACCTTAGTCACCTTATAACTCCATGACTATCCTAGATTTGCCATAAAACCTTTTGAAAATCTCTCAAAGTGTTTATGAATAAACACATTTAGTTAGCACTTTGAGAGTTTTATATTTTTGAAATACTCCCCCTTCACATGTGCTCATGCATTTTTAACTAAAATTGCACATGTTGGGTAGAGTTCGCACATTTTGAATTGATCGACTTTCAATGAACATGACCTTCGCGAGACACGCTTACATCACTAGTTGGACTAGCTTGAAATTATTACCCGTCCCGGTCATATTCAATGATTATCTCTCGAATTGGTACATTCTACTTAGACAAGTCCTTTGCGAGACACGTTTACATCAATGGATAACCATCTTGAAATTATTACCCGTCCAGGACAAGTCTTTTCGATAACGGACATTTACTTTTCATCAATTCGAGGGTTAATGCTGAGTCAAGCACTCGTTTGAGATTCAATCCACGATCTTTAAACCTTTTGATCACATTTTAATCATGTCTTCTCCCCCTCAAAAATAGCATGTAGTGATATTTTTGATATCAACTGATTAAAATGAAACTTTTTGGAGAGAATGACGGATTTTAGCATGAAATTGGAACATTTTTCTTTTATAATTTTATAATCCCCCTTAAATAAAGCATATTGAAAAACATTTGAGAATAAACATCATTTAAGGGTATAGAGGGAGTTTACACTTTTGAAGAATCTTGAGCACAGAGTTTGGAGAAAGATTTTGAAAAATCTTGATCATGTGCTCAAGAATTCTTTGATTTTGTTTGCCATTAACAATGCGAGTCCTGATCAGATATAATCAGAAGTCATCATTGTAGCGCGGGTTTCGTACTGAAATGCACGAAAGCCGTTGTGATTTTTAGGATAAGTGCTCGAAAAATATTTAAAACCTTTATTTTGAATGAGCACTTTCCTTTCTTTGAAGCGCGGGTCCTGAACCGATGTGTTCAGAAGCCATCAAATTAAGCGCGGGTCCTAATCCGATATGATTAGAAGCCATTGGGTTAAGCGCGGGTTTCGTACTGAAATGCACGAAAGCCATTGTGATTTTTAGGATAAGTGCTCAAAAAATATTTAAAACCTTTATTTTGAATGAGCACTTTCCTTTCTTTGAAGCGCAGGTCCTGAACTGATGTGTTTAGAAGCCATCAAATTAAGCGCGGGTCCTAATCCGATATGATTAGATGCCATTGGGTTAAGCGCGGGTTCTGGAGTGAGCCTCTCAGAAGCCATTTTGAGAAGAAATTTTGAGAAACGACATGTTTTGAAAACATTTAAATGAACTCTCGCTCAAGCATTTGTACATGCCCGTATCATTGTTGAATGACATTTCTAGGTACGTACAGAATATTGATTATACGAGAGACATGCCGGAGAAGAATATTTTTGAATTTTATATTTTATATTGTTTTTGTCTTTTTGGAAATTTTCTATTTTTATATTTTGCTTTTGTTGGTTTTTCAAATTTTGTATTTTGTTTTTGATTTTTTCTAAAAAAATGTATTCACAAAGAAGAATTAAGTATGAACAAGTAGAAGTGGAGTTAAGAGAGGAATAAGACCAGGATTTCCAAATGCGATGTTGGCATAGAGTTCTTCTTTTCCACATTGGTTGTATGAACCATCTGCACTTTCACAAGTTCCTGCATTCACAAAATCCACAAAAGAAGAATATGCACAAATAGTAGTGTTAGCAGCACATGAATCATCACTCTGAGGGTGTTCACTATCAATGGTTGTAGTGGTTTCTTCATCCTTATCCTGATGATTTTCACTACTACTTGTTGTGGTGCGACTATCAAGAATCTTTCCTGTGGGAATCCATCTAAGATCGACTGTTTTAAAAACTTTTCCCGTGGGAATCCACCTAAGGCAGGATCTAGGAGTTGTTTTCTTTTCAGATACAGCGGAAGTCTCATTTTGAGAAAAACTACGTCCTGTAGGGATCCACTTGGTAGAATTCTTAGCTTTTTGCTTCTTATCAACGGGTGTGTTTCTATTTGGTGTCTTAGAGGATTGTGCCTTAGCACGCAAATTTGCTTTCTTGATATACTGTGCCACACATGCATCATGATTAGCTGAAAAGACACATTTTTGACATGTAGGACAGACAAATTCAACATTCTTGTTCAAAACAGCAACCTTAACTTTGTCACTACAGTCATTTAAAGAGGAATTCTTAGTGTTGCATTCTACTTGTTTAACATTTTCTTTTTCGCAACTACTCTTAGATGCAGGCCAATCCCTAGTCTTTTGTTGAGAGTTCCTAGGTAGTGGTTTACAACTACTAGCAGTGCCTTGTAATGTTGTAGAATTCATCACCGTAGACGGTGTTCCTAAAATTCCATCTTTTCGAATCTGTGCCTTTTTCCTAGCTTTTTCTAGATAGGAATTGTGGACCATGTTGTTTGAACCAACAGATTCTTTAACAGTATTTGTGGTCACATTTGGTGAGCTATTCCTGGGGGCACACACATTAGGATTCAACTTGTTGTCCTTTGAATTTGTAGTAGCATTCCTAGACTCTTTTGGATTATCTTTTGCACTTTTGTCTATCGCCCTATGTGTATGAGATGTAGAGGCAGACACAGTAGTGGGACTAATCCTATTAAGGTCAGGTGCTATCACATTTGAGTTTTCGACAACAGCTTGTCCTTTTCCTTTCTCGTTTTCCTTAGGCAAGGGTGTGGAAATGGACATTTTTGGTCTAGAAGACTTATTTTCCTCACCCTTTCCTTTTTGACTATCAAGCTGAGACTTCAAAAGATCAATTTGTTCTTGCATGTTTTTGTAAGAACGCTCATACGACAATTTGTCATACTTGCATTCTTCTTTTTTCTGATCAAGTTGTTTAACATATGTTACATTTTGTTTTTCAAGCTTAATAAGCGCCTTTTCATATTTTGAAACAATTTCGGAAGTCTCAGCTCGAAGTCTTTCATCATCTTCGACAGAATACATTTGATAAATAATAGACATGATATCAGTTGAAAGAGCTTCTTCAGAGAGTGCGTCATTTTGTTTTTCCAAAACTTTGATTTTTACAATGTTTTCATTAGCTTCAAGTACCAAGGATGTGTGGTCCTTGACAAATTTAGTTACTTCTTTGATAATTGCGTTCTCAACATGAATTGCTCTTGCATGTATGCCAGATACAATGGGAGTAATCTCTGTTTCGAACATCTTTTTCTGTTCAGTTTGAAAACTTGAAAACCAATCGTTGATTTTAGTTTTTGATTTGGTTGCCACAACATCTTGAAGCATTTCAACTCTCCTTTTAAGATCGGCCAAAAATATTCTAGCTTCACTTGTGGAAGTGTCGTTAGAGTACATTTGTTCGATGTTAGAAAGGTGTTTTGACACACCTTTGAACTTTGAGGCAGCCACTGGTTTTTTGAAAAACATAGGTGACTCTTTTTTAACAAGATGAACTCCAGCAAGTTTGTTAGCTTCATTATAATCGATTGGCTGGATTTCTCTGTTCAGTTGTCTCATTTTGTTTCGACTCTCTTTTGTAAGCTCAATCGTTTCAGGCGAATTATAACTAGCAGGTGGATCATGTACATCATTTATAAGATTACCATTAAATAGCACATTCTGTTTTTGCTGAGCTTTCTTGAGATAACAAGGGTTTTCACAACCGAGAGCCATTTTCTTTCTTGTATATAAAATCGGGTTTTTGTCGTTAATTAACATATTAATCGTTTGAGTTGAATGACCCGTTTTTACAAGAATTTCTTCCAACTTTTTAATAGTTTCCTGTTTGTCAAGTACTTCATCAAGAAGTTCATCTTCTCGTTTTGAAAACTTTGAATGCAACTCGTTCTTTTCTTTTTCAAGATCAGAACAAATTTATTTTTGTTTAGAAAGTTGGTTGGTTAGATCAGAAATTTCTACTTTTAAGGATTTAATTTGCATGTTCAGTCTAACATCAAGAGTGTCGTATTTGATTTGCAAATGTTTTTCCCTTAAAACAGAATCACTGTAACCAGTTTCAAGTTCTGACACACGTTTGTGGTTAAATTCAAAAGCTTTTTTGTTCACCTTGTATCTCTCAAGCTCAGTGGTCAATTTCAGACTCGCGGTCTGAAGATCGCTATTGACCTTTTTCACCTTTTCAATCTCAATGCGACAGTTATTCATTATTGATTCAAATAAAGCACGGGTTTCCTCATCATTAGTGTCATTTTGTGCAACTTGAACTTCATTAGGATCCATATTTGGAGATGCCAAATTAATATTGCTACAATTTGGCGAGTCCATATATGTATCATAAGTTGGTTCGAGAGGCACAAAATGTGGCTTTTGTTGAGCAAACGGATTAACCTCATTACTTGAAATTGATGTCTCATGGAGTGGTTCTACGTCATAAGTAGGAGGAATGTCAGAATCGCTGCATGATGTTGATTCTTGCTGACTTGGCATAGGGTCGGAGATTCCAGTGACTTCTGTAGAGTTATCATTGATTCTGGTTGAAAGCAGGAAGTCGGATTCCTCAGCAGTTAATGGTATTCCCGAGTCTCTCTTTCTGGCTAGCATCAACATGTACTGGAGTTTTTCTACCCTATCCATGGTATTGACATTTCCAGCTCTACCTATATCACTCCTTTGGGTTGCAGAAGAAGTCATGAAGCAATAATTTGCATTTTGATTGACCCCATTCTGATTCACAAACGGATCCATTTGATTTCCCGTATTCTGCCCAGCATATTGCATTTGATTCCCCATTTGAATACCCGTAGCGTTTCCTTGCTGATGCTCAATAACCTCAACCATTTGGCCTTCTTGTCCTATATATGACTGCATGTTGTCAGTGTACGGTGAATTCCATTGGTTGTTGTTATGTGGTGGGATGTTTAATGCTTTGGTGATTAATGCAAACGCATGTGCCAAATCAGTTGTGATATTGTATTGGTGAGCGGCCATTGATGAATTTGTATGATAAAGATGGTGATGGATCGGTTAAAGAACTAGGATAAGGTTGGTTATGGTTCACGAGTTATGTTTTGTTTAAGTCCTTTGACGTTGTCCTTGAAGAGTCGTTGGGAAGAAAAAAATTGATAACCCAAAGTTTATATATTGAAGAGTTGAGAAATTCAACGAAAGTAAACACGTCAAAAGCAAAAGTTGAACCAAACACGTTAAATGCAACACGTCACATGCAAGAACTCACATGCAAACTTACATGGAAACACGTCTTGTGCAACAATTTTTATAATACTTCACATGCAAACCCACCAAACTCAATATTATAATTCAAACTCTATGTGATACTCACTTTACATATCAACTTCAATATAAAAAACACTTTATCCTCTCAGAATTATAATGCAAAGACAGTATCAACTTCAATATAACAAATGGCTCATCTAAGTTTCTGGTTTAGATCAAACACGTTCGACAAATCAGCTCGACTATAGTCTAGCTCGACTATAGTTTGTTCGATGAAGAAGCTTGCTCGAATACTTCCTTGCTTCAACTAGATTAAACTACTTCGACTATATTACTTGGTTCGATCAAGGGAGTGGTTCGACTAGAACATGCTTCGACTAGATGCTGGTTCGATCAACCAACTTGTTCGATGACATGAGTGGTTCGATGAAGTGAGGTGGTTCGATGAAGTTAGTTCGATGAAGTGGTTCGATGAAGAAGTTGGTTCGATGAAAGAAAAATGGTTCGACTAGATATGTTGCTTCGATTATATTTTTGGTTCGACTATGTTAACTCGTTCGACTAACAATCTGGTCGTTCGACTATCCTTCTCGTTCGACTATATTGCTCGTTCGACTAACTCGTTCGATCAAGGTGATGGTTCGACTACAAAGTTTGTCGTTCGATCAAATGACTCGTTCGATTACCTCGTTCGATCAAGGTGTTGGTTCGATCAAAGTTGGCTGGTTCGACTAGTGGTTCGACTAGTCTCGTTCGATCAGTTGAAAGAGAAAGTCTAGCTCGACTACTCTTGTTCCGTTCGATGAAAGCTCGTTCGATGATTGTTGTTCGATCACAAAGTTGCTTCGATGAAGTTGGTCGTTCGATCACTTTGTTGCTTCGATGAAGTTGGTCGTTCGATCACTTTGTTGCTTCGATGAAGTTGCTGCTTCGACTATATGTTGCTTCGATCAAGGCTTTGCTCGTTCGATCAACAAAACTTCGTTCGATCAAGTCGTTCGATCAATGGAGTTGCTCGTGGTGAACAGTTGGTTTGACTACTTTGTTTGGTTTGACTAACCAATGAAACAGTAGCAAAATAGATGAAAACCAAACAAAATAGATGAAACACAACAAATGTAACGTTAACGTGACAAAACAAAATAGATGAAACAGTAACAAGAGAATTAACCGTATATAATCCTAGATCTTTAATAGTTTTGCTCTTGATACCACTTGTTATTCTTTAATATTACTCTTTATCATACACACAATATTAGAATAGAAGAAGAGAAAGAGATAGAGAGAGAGAGATGGTAACTTCTAGATATTAGATTAAGAGAGAAAGAATGAGATACAAGATGAATACCCCTAGAAGCAACACCCTCCAAGTGAGGAGGGGATGGGTATTTATAGTTTTCTAGACTTGGGTGGGCTTGGGCTTGAGATGGGCTTATACAAGGATTACATGAACATAACATTTAACTAACAAGCTTAAGCCCAAGCCCGTTGATTAAACTAACTAACTCAAACAACGACACACTTAATTGAACTATTACAATGACAAATGACCATCACTTTAAAATAAATCCTAACAAATTACGAGTTGTGACAGTCGACCACCATAAAAGGAATTCAGTCCCTGAATTCAGTTGATGCTGGTCTCTAGAGTGGTCTCGGTGAAAAGATGTGGGTATTTGAGTCGCATCTGGTCTTCCCGTTCCCAAGTAAACTCAGGACCTCTGCGAGAATACCAGCGAACTTTGACGACCAGAATTCGACTTTGCTTCAACTGTTTGACCTCTCGGTCCATGATTTCTGCTGGTTCTTCCACAAAGTTAAGCTTATCATCGATCTGAATTTCTTCCAATGGGATTACGAGCGTTTCGTCTGAAAGACATTTCTTGAGGTTTGAGACATGAAACGTGTTATGTACATTGCTGAGCTCTGACGGAAGCTCCAGTCTGTACGCTACCGGACCGATCCTTTCCAGAATCTTAAATGGCCCAATGTATCTCAGGTTCAACTTACCGCGTTTCCCGAATCATATCACGCCCTTCCAAGGTGAGACCTTCAACATGACTTTGTCTCCAACCTGAAATTCTAATGGTTTGCGTCAAACATCGGCGTAACTTTTCTGTCGGGTTCTAGCTGTTTGGAGTCTTTCTCTACTCTGAATTATCTTTTCTGTTGTTTCTCTGACCAACTCTGGACCTGTTAGCTGTACATCGCCAACTTCGGCCCAACAAACTGGGGACCTGCACTTACGACCGTAGAGTGCCTCGAATGGTACGGCTTTTATGCTCGAATGATAACTGTTATTGTAAGAGAACTCGATCAATGGCAAATGGTTAGCCCAACCATTTCCAAAGTCTATGACACATGCTCTGAGCATGTCTTCCAACGTCTGAATCGTTCTCTCGCTCTGACCATCGATCTGAGGATGATATGCGGTACTCATGTCTAATTTAGACCCAAATGAATCTTGCAATGATTCCCAAAAATTTGAAGTAAAGCGACTATCTCTGTCGGAAATGATGGAAATTGGTGCACCGTGCTTTGAGACTATTTCCTTGACGTAAAGTCTGGTGAGCTGATCCATAGTATAAGTCTCTTTGATTGGAATAAAATGGGCTGACTTGGTGAGACGATCAACTATTACCCAAATAGCATCGTAACCTCCTGATTTTTTGGGAAGTTTAGTGACAAAGTCCATTGTAATGCGTTCCCATTTCCACTGGGGAATCTCTGGTTGCTGCAGTAATCCTGATGGCTTCTGGTACTCGTCTTTCACTTTAGCACAAGTAAGGCATTTACTAACATACGTAGCTATATTTGCTTTCATATTTGGCCACCAATAAAGCTTCTTGAGATCCTGATACATCTTATCAGAACCTGGATGAATGGAGTACTTCGACTTGTGCGATTCGTGCATGATCAACTCTCGTATTCCACCATAGAGAGGTATCCAGCTTCTATCCTTGAAGCATAATGTTCCATCTGATCTCCTTACTAAACCGTTTGCATTATCCTGCATTCCTTTAAGTGTTTCACTTGGTAGGTTTTCTTCCTTGAGTGCCTCGACTTGGGCCTCGAGGATATTTGATGGTAGTGGTGAAATAATAGTCATTCCCAATGATCTGACACTCAAAGGCTTGAGTCTCTCTTTCCGACTGAGTGCATCTGCCACAACATTGGCTTTTCCTGGGTGATATCTGATTTCACAGTCGTAATCACTAAGTAGTTCCAACCAACGACGTTGCCTCATGTTAAGTTCCTTCTGATCAAGAATGTACTGTAAGCTTTTGTGGTCTGTAAAGACTACACACTTTGTTCCGTAAAGATAATGCCTCCAAATCTTGAGTGCGAAAACCACGGCACCCAACTCTAAATCGTGAGTAGTGTAGTTCTTTTCATGCTTCTTAAGCTGACGAGATGCATAAGCTATCACTTTCTCGTTTTGCATTAACACTGCCCCAAGTCCTTTGTGTGAAGCATCGCAATATACCACGAAGTTTTCAATCCCTTCTGTGTCACACCCCCAAATTCCGTGACTTGCAGCGGAATAAGTCATTCAGGGGCACGACTGGTCATAGCACCAAAGTTGCAGTTATATTGAACGACCTAAAGTGTCGTTTAGAAAATACATCATTTGATTATTTAAAAACATTCAGAGTTATAAAGCTAGGTACCAAAAGGTGAAACAAGTTTTCATAAAACAGGTTCATACAATTCAAACGATGGATAAGTGCATAAAATATAAAGTGAGACGCGTCGACTCCGCGACTCCATGAGGTCCATATGCAAGCCAACATGCGATACCTTAATTACCTGAAAATACATTGCTAAAAATGGTCAACAAAAATGTTGGTGAGACCATAGGTTTATGTAAATGAAATGCTTCTACGAAAACCACAAGTATAAATTGTATGACAAAATGTCACATAAAAATATTACATTAGCCCTTAAGCTCATGACCCCGAAGCTAGACTGATATAAATGCCCCAAAAGGGAGTGCTTTGCCAAACACTCTGAATGTATGAAATGAAATGTGTTCGTTTGACCAGTTGGTGCTACCAACCCGTACGGAGGCGTCACCCTCAATAGATCTATCCACTCACCTTCGCTTGCTCACAATTAACGGTCCATGATAAATAAAAGGGGACTTTAAATTGGCAATGATGTAACTTAAGCAATGTAAATGGGTTTGTATACTTTGGTCCGCATATAAAAATGGTGCAATGTATTCTCCCCCGAGAGTTTAGAATCAATAAACAATTTAAAACGGGGCTATGAAAACTCACCTGATATGATAAAGCAACAATGATCACAATGGATATGATGAAACAAAGCTCGGTCTCTAACCACGACCTATTATGAATGATGTGATCCAATGTAAGCAATGATACAATGCAACACATGCAAATACGTATGTTAACGATACCACTTGTTAGTTTTGAAAATAACTTTTATCGACGAAAAATACACCTTTGACGTCTCGCTAAGTTATAAACTACTTTTCGCGTAAACACGTTGAAACGGTACTCCACGATCCTTGTTTGGTGTTCTATTAGCAAATATAATGTTTTCGTCGTAAAACAACACTTTTCATAACTTGTGAAAATATGTCCAAAACGGCTTCGTGAAATATTGCACGTTACGTGTTAGTTGATCAAACTCGACGTTTTTGAAAATCTTGTAACCATGTATAAATGTCGTTTCCTTTAACTTCCGGTTGTACACGCCTCGATCAATTAGAAAATCGGCTAACAACGTTATGTTTCGCAAAAACACTAGTTTTAATATTTAAAACACTTTCTAATAGTGGCTGTCAAAATAAACTAAAGTTCGTCGGCTTTAAACGTGAATAACTCGGCCGTTACAAGCTCGTTTTCTACGTTCTTTATATCCACGGATTCGTCACAACATGAGCTAACATAATCTCAGTAGCTCGGCTCTCCTAGATCATGTCTAACACCTCGTTTGGTCCTTTAAAGTTCGGCTAACAGCACGCTTATTTTCAGAAAATTAGTTTTCGTCGCCTAATTTCGAAAAATCATATCTCCTTCGTTATAAGTCGGTTTTAGTGATTCTTGCGGCTACGGTTTCGTTTTTGAAAGAACTTTCTGAATATGAAGGCCAAAATATGCCAAAAAGTTACTGAGTTTTCCAGTTTACACGTTTTTGGACAGAACCTATTTTAGATTGTTAAAAACTCACTTTCTTGGTTCTAAACTTGATCATACTAACTCAAATCAACTCCACAAGTTCGCAAATCCTACCATACACCTTCTTAGGGTGTCATGGGGTCCTAAACATCACCAAACATGGTGGATCTCATATGATTAGTAGTGAAACTTATAGATCTAGTGATTAAGAGAGTTTATGTTCAGAAGTGGTATGTAAAACATAAATAACTTGCATGTATGACTAATATAACTTGAAAATACATGAACATATGAATCAATTGAAAGTAATAGATGATCAAAACATGTTCTTGAAACTTACTTGATGATTTGATGAGTTTTGGTAAAAAATGAGTAATAAACTTGATATTTGATCGCAAATCCATAACTAAGAAGGTAAATGGAGTGTAATTATGACTTGATCTTGAAAAATTTATGGATTTTGGTTGGTGTTCTTCCTTTGGCTGTGAGATATAGAGAAAAAGAGGGAGATTGTTTGATCTAAATTAGCTAGTGAATTTGTTATGTATGTGTTATAGTTAGTGGGGTGTAAATTAAATCCTCCATAATTCTTTAAATGCATGTACTTAGCAATCAAGTATTGGAAGAATTAAGGGTGTTTTAGGGGGGGCGGCACATGGAGCTAGGATGGAAGGATTTGATGTAATTAAATGCAAGTGTCTCCATTTATTTAAGAGTTAGCTAGTTTAGTGTATAAAATGAGTGTTATCGGGTACCGAGTTAACTAGAAATAACTCGTGACGAGGTGAAATGAGATACGACGAAGTTGTAAAGATGGTAAAAATCATATTCCTTGCAAGAATCGGGTGTTAGAATGATTATCGGATTGAAATTTCGTAAACCGACGGAGTTATAAGCGTCAAACAAAAAATATAGCGATTGGTTTAAAAACACCGGGTAAAGTAATAATATAATCTCTATATTATTATAATTAGCTTGAAAATGTATTAGGATCATTGTCGGTAGTATTGGGTATAATGTCAGTAGAAATGACTGAGTGGTAACGTTAATTAAACAATTAAGCATACGTTAATGAAAATCACACAAACCCGTGCATGAACTGAAATGATAATGATGTTACTGATGATATGCAGACTACTCTAGTCTGTATGATATGTCTTTACTGATGATGCATGGATACGCAGCTAAACCTAACTGGTTACACGCATTTGAATACCCGTAAACCTGGTTTACAACATGATGAATGATGCCCATGAATAGTAATTTCCCTCCGGGAATGAATAGTGTCACATGAATAGTAAAATTTTTGACGACTTCTCAAAGTCTCAAACTGACTTCAAAAACGATGAATAGTGAAATGATGAATAGTGATTGATGAATAGTAACTCATGAATAGTAAATTATCGAGGTTTGGAAAATGACCTGAAATTACGAGTTGTGACATTTTGGCAATGACAAAATTGGCGTGCTGCAAAGTTTCTGTTTCAATAACTGAAAAGCGGTCTCTTGCCTTTCTCCCCAATCGTACTTCTGGTTCTTTTGTGTCAACTTGGTCTGTGGCTTAGTTATCTTGAAAAAACCCTTCAATGAACCTTCTGTAATATCCGGCAAGTCCTAAGAATTGACGAATTTCTGTGGGAGTTTTTGGTGTTGCCCAATCTTTAACTGCCTCAATCTTTGCTAGATCAACCTGTAGTCCCTGACTATCAATGACGTGACCAAGAAATTGTACTCTGCGGATCCAAAAATCACACTTTGAGAATTTGGCGTACAGTTTCTCTTTCTTGAGCAGCTCTAAAATTGTTCTGAGGTATTCTCGGTGCTCTTCTTAACTCCTTGAGTAAATCAAGATGTCGTCAATGAATACGATCACAAACTTGTCTAGATATGGCTTGCACACCCTGTTCATGAGATCCATGAACACAGCTGGTGCGTTAGTTAGTCCAAACGGCATTACCTGAAATTCATAATGGCCATAGCGTGTTCTGAATGCTGTCTTCGGGATATCTTCCTCCCGAACCCTAAGCTGATGGTAACCCGATATCAAGTCGATCTTGGAGTAATAACTGGAACCTTGCAACTGATCA
Organism: Artemisia tridentata subsp. tridentata; assembly: GCA_021014915.2. Taxonomy (NCBI): domain Eukaryota; kingdom Viridiplantae; phylum Streptophyta; class Magnoliopsida; order Asterales; family Asteraceae; genus Artemisia; species Artemisia tridentata. The sequence goes on from CP139509.1 coordinate 170,442,866, forward strand.
AACAAATCGTCGATCCTGGGAAGTGGATAACGATTCTTCACCGTTAATTTGTTTAGCTCTCGATAATCAATGCACATTCTGAAAGATCCATCTTTCTTCTTTACAAACAAAACTGGTGCTCCCCAAGGCGAGGAACTCGGCCTAATGAATCCCTTATCCAAGAGCTCTTGCAATTGGTTCGAAAACTCTTGCATTTCTGAAGGTGCAAGTCGATAAGCTACTCGCGCAACTGGTGCGGCTCCTGGCACTAAGTCAATCTAAAATTCAACTTGGCGAGTAGGTGGAAGTCCTGGTAAGTCTTCTGGAAAATCTTTAACTGTTGGCACATCCTCAAGTCGCTTCTCCTCCGACTTCTTTTCTGTGATATGAGCCAAGAATGCATAACAACCCTTCTTTATGTATTTCTCTGTTTTAATGCACGAGATGATGCTGAGTCTAGTCCCACTGCGTTCTCCGTGAACGACCAATGTTTCGCCATCATAAGGAAGATGAACAACTTTTTCATCACAGATGATTCTGGCATGATGTTGAGATAACCAATCCATTCCGATGACAATGTCGAAACTTCCAAGTTCTACTGGCATGAGATCTATATTGAACAGGTGATTGAGAAAATTGAGAGTGCAACCACGAATGATCGTGTCGGTGCCAACTAAACTACCGTTAGCTAGTTCAATGTGATATGGAGTGTCTAATGTGGTTGGTTCAATGTTGAGTAATAGTGCAAATGCAGTAGAAACAAAACTTCTATCGGCTCCGGAATCAGATAGTATGGATGCATAACGATTATTAATGAGGAACTTACCCGTAACGACATTCGGGTCCTCCCTGGCATCTTCTCCTCCAAGGACATAAGCTCTTCCTCTAGCTGTTCCACCTTGGTTATTGTTTCCTTGATTCTTTCCTTTTGGACATTTATTCTTGAAGTGTCCAACTTCTCCACAACCAAAGCATGTTACTGGGGGCTTCTGATTATCAACCACAATCGGAGCTTTGCAATCCATGGTCGAATAACCAACCTTCTTACAGTTCCCACACGGATTCGGACAATTTCCAGGATTATGATGGGTTTGACATTTGTTGCACTTGGGTAAAGTACCGTTGTAACCTCTTTTCCCAGCTTGACCTGCAACATAGGCCTTTGCAGTTTCCTGTCTCTTGGGTGGTGGTTGAGTAACATTGCTACTCTGGTTGTTATCCCGATTTCTTTTGTTGTTGTTGTTATTGTTATTGGAATTGTTTCGATTGCTGTTATAGTTGTTGTTGTTTCAGTAGTTGTTTTTGGAGTTACGGTTGTTGTAGTTACGGTTACTGTTGGTGTTGTTGTTGTTGTCTGAAGCAGTTCCTTTCTTTACTATCTGAGTCATGAGTTTCTGAGACATTCTGATAACCTCATCCAATGTTTGCGTGTCAAAAGAAATCACATCACCACGGATGTTGTGAGGTAATCCTCCAATGAAATTCTCTAATAGCTTCTCAGTGTCCGGAACCATTGTCGGACATAATGCTGCCAATTCCTGAAATCTCCTGATATATGCCTCAATATCATTACCTGCTGTCACTAGCTCATAAAACTCTGTTTCCATCTTTTTCACTTCTGTTCGTGGGCAAAACTTCTTTGTCAGCAACTTCTTGAATTCGTCCCATGTAAGCTTGTGAGCATTCTCCATTCCCATGGGCTTTGCATACGAATTTCACCATGACATAGCTTCCCCAACGAGTGTACTAGTAGCAAACTTAACCTTGATGTCCTCCGGACAGTTGCATAGAAGGAATACTGATTCTGTCTTTTCAAACCATCGGATCATGGCAGTGGCTCCTTCAGTGCCTTTGAATTTTTCCGGGTCAGAACTCTTGAAATCTTTGTTCGTACATTTACGACCATTTGTACCATTGGTATTTGTTCCTGCGGCTTCCGCGGTTTCTGCCCGCGAAGCGGCTTCAGTAGCAGCTGCAGCTACGGCAGCTCTTTCTGTAACCAATGCTGCCTCAATACTGTCGGCAACAAGCTTTCTGACCTCGGCAGGTGTCATAGCAGTAGTGGCTCTTTTGGGTAGCATAATTCTTCAGAATTACAAAAGATAACAACAATGAGAATCTACAATAGAGAACGATCATCATACACAATATATACAACCACAACATGTATATACATCCAAAACACGTATAAATACAACCACAGCATGTATAAATACAATGAAACCACAACGAAACATCATAAATATAATCACAACGTACATGAATATAATACATGAAAATTTCGGTTACGCAGACCGATATCATAAAATAGCACAACGAAAATCCTGCATAGTAGAGTCACACTTGATATATTTGTTTGTACTACAAGCAAAAGACAACAAGTACTAACTATGTCCCACACCCCGGGACTAGGATAATAATGTACAAGCTACATGATAGAGGTCTAACACTAGGCACCTCCTCCGGGTGCTCCATCTAGCCTGCGGAAAATCCTCTAAAGATCCCTAGACATCGTAACAACGATCTCCTCTAGGTGCTGAACTCGAAGCAGAAGATCAGTCTTCCTAGTCTCTGATGCAGACATCCTAGCCTGAACTGAAGATAACTCACCGGCCTGGCGATGATGCTCATCCTGGGACATCTGTGCCCTGTCGAACAACTTAGGCATCTCCTGCCTCAGCTGTGTGATATGCTCTGAACTCTCTAACTGACGAGCCTCTAAACCCTGGTGTGACACATCAATGGCAACCCTGCCCTGGATCAATCCCTCGACCTCCTCCTCTATAGCCTCAATACGGCTCACTGGGGTCTCATCTAGATGAGCTAATGCCCTGTCAATCTCTCCCTGAAGCTGATCTAGTCGCGAGTCAAATGTAGCAGCAGTAAGCAGTCTGTCAGCAGCAGCCCTCGAGCTCTCACCAACCTCGAATCTGCTGGGTGGTGCTGTCTCTGTGGCATCTGAAGTATCTGGTGATGGAATATCAAGACGTGCCCCCTAGAGATGAACTGGTGCTGATAGGGATGGCAATGGTGGAGACAATGATGATAAGGATGGTAAGGGTGATAATGGTGGTGGTGTACTGAATGCCACACTCCTCCTCGCTGTCAAGCGGCGACGGAGTGGATGAGATGAAGTAAGTGATGATGGTGGTGGTAGGGATACAAATGCAGCTGGTGACCTGACAGTGAGACGATGAACCCGCTTAGCAGCAGTGCGCTTCATGCGCGGCCCACCTGGATATGTACGGTAAACTCGACCATAGGGTACAAACTCTCCTGGCTGGATAACTGGAACAACTCTGGGACCACGACGGATCACAGGTGACAGTGGTGGGGTAGGCATGACTTCCCCCTCCTCAAAGGGTTCTGTCTCAGCCTCTGACATCACAGGTGAAGACTGTGGAGTAGGCTCCACTGATGACAAAATGATAGTGGGTATCGGGGATGAGGTAACCGACTCTAGTATAATGGAGGGTAGTGAGGAAGTATCGTCTGACTCAGAGTCCGATGAGATAACAATAGGGTGTGAATCCGAAGACATCACTGTGACAATAGATGTGAAATAAAAGTAAATAAACATTTACACAATGTGGGTTATGATGAAATGGTATATGTATGAAATCGCAATAAACTACATGTGATATAATGAATATGCACTTATGCTATAATGATGAGATGCTATGATGGTACAGCTATAGTCTAGGATATAATGGACAACCTAGTTCGCTATAACCTTTGCTCTGGTACCAATCTGTCACACCCCCAAATTTCATGACTTGCAGCGGAATGAGTCATTCAGGGGCACGACTGGTCATAGCACCAAAGTTGCAGTTATATTGAACGACCTAAAGTGTCGTTTAGAAAATACATCGTTTGATTATTTAAAAACATTCAGATTTACAAAGCTAGGTCCCAAAAGGTGAAACAAGTTTTCATAAAACAAGTTCATACAATTCAAACGATGGATAAGTGCGTAAAATATAAAGTGAGACATGTCGACTCCGCGACTCCATGATGTGTCCATATGCAAGCCAACATGCGATACCTTAATTACCTGAAAATACATTGCTAAAAATGGTCAACAAAAATGTTGGTGAGATCATAGGTTTATGTAAATGAAATTTTGTACGGATACCACAAGTATAAAGGGTATGAAAAAACAATGCCACATAAAAATGATACATTAGCTCTTAAGCTCATGACCCCGAAGCTAGACTGAATAAAATGCCCCAACTGAGTGTTTGCCAATCACTCTAATATGACAGAAATGAAATGCGTTCGTTTGACAAGTTGGCGCTACCAACCCGAACGGAGGAGTCACCCTCAATAGATCTATTCACTCACTCTCGCTTGCTAACAATTAACGGTTCATGATAATAAAAGGGGACTTTAATCTGAGCAATGATGTAACTTAAGCAATGTAATTAGTTTGGATACTTTGGTCCGCATATAAAAATGGTGCAATGTATTATCCCTCGAGAGTTTAGAAATCAATAAACAATTTAAAACGGGGCTATGAAAACTCACCTGATATGATATAGCAACAATGACAATGATGGATATGATGAAATAAAGCTTGGTCTCTAACCGCGACCTATTATGAATGATATGATCCAATGTAAGCAACGATACAATGCAACACATGCAAATACGTATGTTAACGATACCACTTGTTAGTTTTGAAAATAACGTTTATCGACGAAAAATACACTTTTGACGTCTCGTTAAGTTATAAACTACTTTTCGTGTAAATATGTTGAAACGGTACTCCACGATCCTCGTTTGGTGTTCTATCGGAAAAATGTAGCGTTTTCATCGCAATTTAATATTTTCCTTAACTTGTGAAAATATGTCCAAAATGGCTTCGTGAAACTAGTCACGAAATATTGCACGTTATGTGTTAGTGATCAAACTCGACGTTTTGAAAACCTTGTAACAATGTATAAATGTCGTTTCATTTAACTTTTGATTATACACGCCTCGATCAATTAGAAAATCGGCTATCAATGTTATGTCTCGCAAAAACAATAGTTTTTATACTTAAAACACTTTCTAATAGTGGGTTGTCAAAATAAACATGGTACGTCAGGCTTCAAACGTGAATAACTCGGCCGTTATAAGCTCGTTTTCTACGTTCTTTACATCCACGGCTTCGTATAAACATGAAATAACATAATCTCAGTAGGTCGGGTCATCTAGATCACGTCTCTCGTTTTGTCCTTTGAATCTCGGCGATCAGCAACTAAATTTTCAGAAAATTAGTTTTCGTCGTCTAACTTTGAAAAATCATATCTCCTTCGTTATAAGTCGGTTTTTAGTGATTCTTGCGGCCACGGTTTCATTTTTAAAAGAAATTTCTAAATATGAAGGCCAAAATATACCAAAAGTTATTGAGTTTTCCAGTTTACACGATTTTGGACAGAACCTTATTTATACTTGTTAAAACTCATTTTCTTGGTTCTAAACTTGATCATACTAACTCAAATCAACTCCACAAGTTCGCAAATCCTACCATACACCTTATTAGGGTGTCATGGGGTCCTAAACATCACCAACATTGGTGGATTTCATGAGATCATTAGTGAAACTTATAGATCTAGTGATTAAGATAGTTTATGTTCAAAAGTGGTATGTAAAACATAGATAACTTGCATGGATAACTAATATAACTTGAAAATACATAAACATATGAATCAAATGAAAGTATAAGATGATCAAAATGTGTTTTTGAAACTTACTTGATGATTTGATGAGTTTTGGTAAGAAATGAGAAATAAACTTGAGATTTAATCACAAAATCATAACTAGGAAGGTAAATGGAGTGTGATTATGACTTGAACTTAGAAAATTTATGGATTTTAGATGGTGTTCTTGGTTTAGCCGAACATAGGGGATGAGATGGGAGGGTTTTGATCTTTCTTTTAGCTAGTTGGTTTATGTGTATGTGTTAGTGTTAGTGGAATTGGAATTAAATCACCAAAAATTCATTTAATGCATGTACTTAGCAATCAAGTGTTGGAAGAATTAGGGGTGGTTTAGGGGGGCGGCACACATGGGGTAATTTGGAAGGAGTTGATGTTAATTAAAGCTTGTGTCTCCCATTTATTTAAGTTTAGCTAGTTTAGTGTATACATTGAGTGTTATCGGGTACCGAGTTAACTAGAAATGAATCATGACGAGGTGAAATGAAATACGACGAAGTTTTAAAAATTGTAAAATTATGTTCCTGGCAAGAATCGGGTGTTAGAATGATTATCGGATTGAAATTTCGTAAACCGACGGAGTTATAAGCGTCAAACGAAAAATATAGCGATTGGTTTAAAAACACCGGGTAAAGTAATAATATAATCTCTATATCATTATTATTAGCTTGAAAATGTATTAGGACCATTTTCGGGAGTATTGGGTATAATGTTAGTAGAAATGACTGAGTGGTAACGTTAATTAAACAATTAAACATACGTTAATGAAAATCACACAAACCCATGCATGAACTGATATGATAATGATGTTACTGATGATATGCAGACTACTTTAGTCTGTATAATGTGTCTTTTATTGATGATGCATGAATACGCAGCTAAACCTAACTAGTTATGCGCATTTGAATACCCGTAAACCAAGTTTACGACCTAATGAATGATACCCATGAATAGTGATTTCTCTCCGAGAATGAATAGTGTCATGTGAATAGTAACTTTTTTTACGACTTCTCAAAGTCTCAAACTGACTTCAAAAATGATGAATAGTGAAATGATGAATAGTGATTGGTGAATAGTGATTGATGAATAGTAACTCATGAATAGTAAATTATCGGGGTTTGGAAAATGACCTGAAATTACGAGTTGTGACAGACACGGCCGAGACTTCCGTGAGTATCGACTAAACACAACTCGATACAACCAAACATAACGACCATTTTCGTGACTCCCATGAGTCACGGCTCGACTCTATCCGAACCTTCGTGGTTCTCGGCTAAAAACACATCCAAATCTGAGAGGATGTACGATACACTTAATAGGATGTTAGTCATTTATAACGAGTGTATGTGATACTTTGAGTGAATATGATTAAGTATGCGGAATCTACTTAACCACACTTAGAAGGTTATTGATTATTGGAAATGGAACAGTGGTGGTTGTTGAATTTGATAATGAACAATGAATGTTAACACCAAACGATTCAATATTATTAAGAATAATACGAGTGATCTTCACTATCACTAGGGTTACAAAAACCTTGAATCTCTATTACAAAGAAAAACTTATTTTCTGTTTTGTTCTATCAATTTAGTTAGTTTTTCTAATAGTTACATTAAGCACAAATTCACACACATGAAACTAAGATAAGATCTTCCTTTTATACAACTCAGGAGATCTTTACAATAAATGAGAAGTCTTATCGAACTACTTGCTTTGCTTGAGTGTGTCAGTCCTTAAGATACAACTTGTATCTGTGTACACAACTTGTTGACTAAACATCTATCAAAGATATTATCTACCGTATATCTTTGACTTCTATAGACAAAATATCTTTGTATACTTATCCATACAGCAGTAGAATACGTGACACTTATCTCTTCAACAGCAGTATCTGATGCACTAGCAGTAGAATGCTTGCAGCAGCAGAATCTCTAACAGTAGCAGTAGAATGAAATACACTAGCAGTAGAATGACACTTAGTATATTTCTTTGAGCAGAACTAACCTTGTGAACGTTTAATTCCCAATACTAATCTTTAGAACATTTAATTCCCAACAATCCTCCCCTAAACATGTTGTTTCCCTAATCAACATGTTTCTTCTGAATTAAATTTTGATTGTGAGGATCTTTCAAACACTTCATAGTCAGACTCTTGATCTGAGCTTTCCTTTGTTCTTCAAGATTAAATATCTTTCTGTCTAACTCATCTACCATCTGTGAATCTTTTTCAGCAATAACATCATCTTTCTTTGTCTTGAACAATAGCAGTACTTTGAATAAAAGATGGTGCAATTTTCTTGGATGGAGGAATTATAATAGGCAATGGTGCTGTGTATCTTGGATGCTTGTTCCAAGAAGTCAAATCTTCTTCCAGCATGCCTTTGCAAGTGATGAACAAACGTAGTGAACTGAAATTGAAACTGAAAGCTCCTAGATAGAACTTTCTCCATTTGAATGCTTCATCCCTTATGAACATATATAATACTTCAGAATCTTCATTTGAACTTTCTTCATTTGAAGAGCTTATTCCCAGTATCCATCAACTGAAAAAGTTTATTTCCAGCATCCATCAACTGAATGCTTGTTCTTATTATTTGATGAATAATAAGACATGTTAGCTTCTCAAAAAGCTGACATCATCATCTTGTATGCTCTTGTCTTTTCCATTTTAGGAGAAGATACAACAACTGCTGCTGAGCCAGGTGGTTTTCGAAGGGGTGTTATATTATATTGAGATGCTAAAAAGTGGAGTTATGAAACTACTCCCTTCCCAATCTTTCTCCCCTGATGATCAATTTTAAACTACCTCCCCTGAGCTTGAGCATACACAACCACAACTTTTCTTTCCTTATTGGTTAATCTTCCTCCCCAGAGCTTGGAAGATCTCTCACCATGTACCAAAATATTTCCTCCCCTGTTTGGAAGATCTCTCACCATCTTGTGATCTACCAATTAGAACATGATTTTCAGACAATGGTGTACATGTTGGCCATCAATTCCTTAAGAGTTTAATTTGCTGCCCTCATCACTTCTAGGTGTGTTAACTCCTATGAGTGGTGAATCATGGGGCTTTGACTCATTGTCCATCATTTGATGGTTTTTCTGAGCCTCTTTGAAAATCCTTTTAAAGAAACTTTTGACTTAGCAGTATGAATATGATTTTATGATGAAAAATCATACTGCTTACAACCATTTTGAAGGGATTAAGTGTGTAACAGACACTTAATCAAGAATTCGGTTTAAAGTAACCTCTGGTTGTGTGAGAACCAATGTTTTCAGTTATAAATAACTGCCTGTGTAAAGATAAACCCATTCAAAAGGCTTTCCTGACAGGGTTTCCAGCTCATAGCAATTATTACCTCTAACACAAGTGTTAGATTCACTTTTGCTAGCTGTTCTTTCTATCAGATGTCCTTAGACTTGCTCATTATACAAATTAAAGTATAAAATGATAGAAAGTGAGTTGTGTCAGTTACTATCTGACCAACTGATCCATCAAGTCAATGTGAAACATCATAATCAGGTTTCAAGAAAGAAGTTTTAAAGAATCAATTAACTTAGGTGTAAAGCTTTGTTAATGAATTCCCAAACTCAGTCCATCATGAACCTATTATGTCAGCAACTAGTATAATCATTCTGCTGCTTCCATTTCACTTGAAACTTCCTTTGTGCTCAAATGTTCATACCTGAAATTGTTAGTCCAAAACCAAGAAACAAAATGCAGAGCATTTGGCTTATAGCAGTATCAATATATAACTAACAGTATGAACTTAACAAACAAAATTTGTACTAGCAGTACAAACTTTTTAGTAACAGTAGTAATTAACAATGCTAGCAGTACAAAAAAAAATTATATACAAAAACACCGAGTTTTAAATCATTGAGGATTAAGCATCCCAATACTTGCTACCAAGTACTGAAACCTTCCAACATCAAAAGCTTTTGTGAGTAGATCTGCAAAGTTGTGATCAGAATCAATTTTAAGAACTTGAATCAACTTTTTCTCATTGCAGTCTCTAATAAAATGATGTCTAATTTCAATGTGTTTTGTTTTAGAGTGTTGCACTAGGTTTTTAATTATGCAAATTGTACTACTATTATCAATATGTATGACAGTGTTCATGAAATTGTACCCATAATCAAGTAATTGATTTTGAAGCCAAAGTACTTGACCACAGCAACTTGCAGCAGCTACATATTCAGCTTCAGTTGTTGAAGTAGCCACAATTGTTTACTTCTTACACTGCCATGAGATAAGTCTACAACCAAGGAATTGATATCCTCCAGTTGTTGGCTTTCTGTCCAAGCTTGCACCTGCATAATCACTATCTGAAAATGCTACCAAGTCAAAAGGTGATTCCGTAGAATACCATAGACCCAACCTAGGTTGACCCTTGAGATATCTAAAAATCCTCTTGACAGCTGTTAAGTGAGAAACCTTTGGAGTTACTTGAAATCTTGCACAAGCACAAACAGAGAACATGATATCAAGTCTTGATGATGTGAGATACATCAAAGAGCCTATCATAGATCTGTATGTGTGTACATCTACATTTTCTCCATCTAAATCTTTAAGAAGTGGCTTCTCAGAGTCCATTGGTGTGCTTGCCACTTTTGAATCAGCAATTTGAAATTTTCTAAGAATCTCTGCAACATATTTATCTTGGCTGATAAATATTCCTTCACTTGATTGCTTAACTTGCAGACCCAAAAAGAATGTAAGTTCCCCCATGGAACTCATTTGAAACTTATCATGCATAAGTTTCTCAAACTCCAAACACATATCCTTCCTTGTAGATCCAAAAATGATATCATCTACATACACCTGCACAAGCAAAAGATCATTCTTGTGCTTCTTGATGAATAATGTCTGATCTATCTTGCCTCTTTGAAATCCATTTTCTGTCAAATAGGAAGCCAGTGTTTCATACCAAGCTCTTGGTGCCTGATGAAGGCCATAAAGAGCCTTAACTACCTTGTACACTTTGTCTGGATGGTCTGGGTCAGTAAACCCTGGAGGTTGTGAGACATATACCTCCTCTTCAATAGTACCATATAAAAATGCACTCTTGATATCCATTTGATAAACTGTGAAGCCCATAAATGAAGCATAAGCCAAAAATAACCTAATGGCTTCAATCCTTGCTACTGGAGCAAAAACCTCTTCATAGTTCATCCCTTCTTCTTGTGTGTACCCTTGGGCTACTAATCTAGCCTTATTCTTAATCACTATACCCCTTTCATCCCTTTTATTTTTGAAAACACATCTAGTGCCAATTACCCTTACACCCTTGGGTAAATAAACTAGCACCCATACCTTCTGAATCTTGAACTGAAGAAGCTCTTTTTGCATAGCTTCTACCCAGCTTGAATCATCTAGGGCTTTAAGAACATTCTTTGGTTCTGCTTGTGATAGAAAACATACAAACAAGCAAGAGTTGGAATACTCATGCTGCTTTGATGCATAAAGAGCATTAAGAAGCCCTTGTTGGTCTGAAGACATCAGTTGTTGCCTTGTCTTCACCCCTGATTGTACATCTCAAATCACATTGTCCAGGGAGTGGACTTTATGAATCCTTTTGTGTGGTGTAGAAGGAACTTGATAGTTAGGTGGGAGATAGTTGAAATCCACCTCTTCTTCTGAGAATTCTGCTTCATTTGGTTCTAATGGGCCAGCAGTAGAAACATTTGGCTCAGCAGTAGAAAAATTAAGCCTAGCAGTAGAATGCTCTGTCTCAGCAGTACTATCATCAGTAGAAACATTCTCTTGTTCCTTTGTTCCATCTTCCTTGTTTTCATTTTCAATCCCTTCTTTAGCTTCATTAAAAGAAGGTTCATCATTTATTGAAGTTGAAGCCACACTGGTACTTATTGGCATCCATATAGAATCTTGATCTTTCTTTTTGTCTAACCCTGCCTCATTTGTTGTTTCATCTCCTTTTGAACCTGAAAATTCATTAGTTTCAACAACAACAGGCACATAATTCATAGAATGGGTTAGTGACTCAAGATTAAATAGCCAATTAGGACCTTAACCTGCTACATTGGATTTATTCTCTAAAAAATCCACATGCAGGTTTTCCTTTACTCTTCTAGTTCTTGAGTTGTATACTCTAAAAGCTTTGCTATTAAGAGAATATCCAACTAAGAATCCTTCAGCTGTTTTACCATCAAACTTTCCTAGATGGTCTAAGGTATTCAAAATTGTCACATGACATCCAAAAGGTCTAAGAAATCCTATTGCAGGAGTTCTACCTCTAAAAAGCTCATATGATGTCTTATTGTGATATATGACAACCAAAACCCTATTTTGAACATAGCAAGCAGTATTAACTGCTTCAGCCCAAAAAGTGATAGGCAACTTAGAGTCGGCTAACATGGTTCTAGCAGCTTCTATGAGTGTTCTATTTCTCCTTTCAGCAAATCCATTCTACTGAGGAGTTCTAGCTACACTAAACTCTCTCCTAATACCTTTTTCCTTGCAGAAGTCATCCATAACTCTATTCTTAAACTCTGTCCCATTATCACATCTAATGACTTTTACTCTTTTGCTTACTAGGTTTTCCATCTCTATATTGAATGTTTTAAGAATGCTAGAAGTCTCATCCTTAGAACCTAAGAAGAAAACCCATGTAAATCTACTATAGTCATTAGTAACAACTAGACAATATCTTTTATGCATCATACTACTAACAGAAGTAGGTCCAAATAAGTCCATATGAAGCATAAACAATGATTGATCAATAGAGTTAAAAATTTTGGGCTTACAAGTGGCTTTGTGTTGTTTGCCTTTAAGACAAGCAATGCATGTTTGGTCATTTTCAAATCATTTTTGAGGTAAACCTCTTACCAAACCATTCTTAACAATTTTATTTATGGTTTTGAAGTTAATGTGACCAAGCCTCCTATGCCATTTCATAGATTCATCCAATGTGGCCTTTGCAACTAGACAAGTAAGTGCTTCTTTAGGAACAATCTTCTTCATATCAACACTGTACATGTTGCCCTTTCTTGGAATTTTAAGAAGTACTTGACTTTCATCAGGCATCTTAAGATCAGAAGAAAGTACAAGACATTCAGTTTCAGTAAAAAGAACTTTGTTCTTTTTATCACACATTTGTGAGACACTAAAAAGATTATACTTAAGCTCTTGCACATAGTACACATCTTCAAAATCTAATTTACCAGTTTTAAGAGTACCTTTACCAGTAATCTTGCCACCGATACCTCCTCCAAAGGTAACATATCCTCCATCCAATGATTGAAAGTTGGAAAGATAAGACATGTTGCCTGTCATGTGCCTTGAACACCCACTATCTGAATAGCCTTGATCTTTATGATCTGTTGGTGAATGTTCCTGCACACAAATAAGGAAATTAGTTTCCTTGGGGAACCCAAGCCATTACTGACTTGGATTTGCCATGTGCATCAATGTAATTAAATCTCTTAAGAACAGTTGATGCACCATTGGATTTAAGAGGTTTCCAAATCCAAAATGCTGAGGCCTTAACAGCATTGGCCTTCTTTTCCCTAGCAGTAGAACCCTTAGGTTTCCAAATTTGTTTTAGTGAAACTGCTCTTATTGGAAAAGTTCTCTTAGCAGTTGTTTGTGCATGTTTGTAAGTTGTTTTTGCACTTTGTACTGCTGGTTTAGGGTAAACAGAGTAAAAAGGTCTGCCAGTAGAAACTGCTTGGTGAGCAGTAGAAACTTTTGGTCTAGCAGTAGAAACTGCTTTTTGTCCAGACTTTAATAAAACTGCTCTGGGTGTTGTTCTAGTATAATTAGAGTGACTTTTAGGAGTATGCCTTTTTAAATTCACCCTATTGTTTGTATACCCAGATACCTTTTGGTTGCAGAAAGCTGCAAGATGGTCAAATTCTCCACAAATGAAACAAGCTTTGTTATAGAAGTCAAAGTCATCACCTAGTTGGTGAGACTTAAGGCCATTCCAATTCCTTTGGTTGCCTTTAGACTTGTTTGTGGTTCTATATTGTTCACAATATCTAACTGGTTGCCTAACATGTTTAATGTTGATTTTAGGCCTATCAGTATTATGTTTGACTATCTTAGGAACACTTGTTCCTGCTTTCTTAACCACTTCAGGTTTAGACATAACCTGTTCTTCTTCATCATCATTAGATATCCAGTCTTCAATGACTACTCTATCTGATCTTCTATCAGAGGACACCTTGTCCTTAGGAAGTGAAGTTTTACATAAACTCTCACTTACTGTCTTAGGTCCATCAACAACTAACTTTGCTTTTGGCTGAACACCATATTGTACAGGTTGTTGAAATTTAGCTAAGCCTGAATGCTCTAGGTCAATCCCTGGGGGTGTAGGGATTCCTCTGTAAGGAGGTGGGACAGCATTATATCCTAATCCAGACTTGGCCTTATTGATCACTTGACATTCAATCATGTTAGTTACACCCTTAGAAGCATGTTCTAGTGTTTCTACACTTAAGTGAATGTTTTCGTTATCCTTTTTGATCCTATCATATGCATCTCTTAAAAGCTTAATTTCTGCATCTCTAAAGAATATGTCCTGCTTAAGAAGAGCTTTGTCATCTGAAAAAGCAAACTCATTTTCTTTATAGTGTATGATCTGCTTCTCTAAGGTAGCTAAACCACACTTATAGTTTATCAAGTCTTGATGAGTTGTGCTTAGCTCTTTCTTTTGATCATCATAATGTTTGATTAAAGTTTGTAGTTCTTTAAGAGCAGTGCAAGTATTTGAACAAGCTTTATGAGATTGTACCTCAGTAGCAGAAAAAGCCATAAGTGCCATCTGAGAAGAAGCTTCTTCTTCATCTGCCATGAAGCTCCAATCAAAACCTAAGCCATCAATAGCTACCATAGCTTTTGAGTTTGGCTCAGAAACTTCCCCTGTTTTGGATTTGCTTCCAAAACCTCTGTTCTTTCTATCTTACTGCCTTGGCCTTCTACATTCTCTTGAGAAATGCCCCATCACGTAGCAGTTGTAGCATTCTATCTTTGACTTGTCAAAACCAGCAGTATCATTGCTGCTGATTGTGAGCTTCTTCCCCGTCCTTTGTTAGAACTTCTTAGCCCTCATGCTAAGAAGAGAAATTTGCCATTTTAGGTCCATTTCCTCCAGATCATCATCATTGATCTCTTGGAGGTCTTCATGTGTAAGCATGGACCCATCATTTTGACTTGTTAAAAATGCACAACAAGTCTGCTCATCCATTATACCATTGTTACTGCTTGATGAACTAGCAACACCAACACCACTATCAACCTTCACCTCTTCAACTGGATTTGAGGTACTAGGAGATGACATAAATGCCATATTCCTAGTATTAGAACTAGTACCTCCAGTTTTCTTCAAATCATGTTCCACAATCTTAAAGTTGCTATACAAGTCCATATGTTCCATGTGGTCAAGGTCTGGCTTGTTCTTCCAGACAACAACATGCATAGCCCACTCTTCAGGTAAGCTTCTCAAAAATTTTGAATTTAAATCTTCTTGAGGTATTTCAACCCCAAGAATAGCAAGTTGGCTCACAATATTCTGAAGCCTGTTAAACATGTGGTCTAGTGATTCATTGTTGGTTGAGGAGAAGTTTTCAAACTGCTGTTTGAGAAGAGTCTTATGGGTCTTCTTGGTGGCTGATGAACTCAAATAAGTACATTTTATTATCATCATTTATCCTATTTATTTGACTTGTTTTATTATATTATCTGTGAGAATCGATACGTTAATGTTTACTTTTGTAATTCTCAGGTAAAAACAAGTATTATGTGAAACTTGGCAATTTTGGACTAATTATGGAGCAAAACAAGCAAGATGTTAAGAGTCTACTGAAATGTACAAGATCAAGATCATTCTGCTCCAGATACGCCGCAACATACTTCTTACATACGGCGTATCACTATCAAGATTTCACAAGTTGCAATCCAAGACAGCAAAGGACATGCGCCGCATAGAGAAATGGAGTTACGCCGCATCTTAATGCGGTGTACGAATATTCCTGAATATATTAATCTTGGACCCCACGCGAAGTTAAGTCAATGCGCCGCATCTACTTATCCTATGCGCCGCATCTAACCCTCAGACAGAAACTATAAATACCCCAAGGCCAGACGAATTTCGAGACACATAGTTTAACTCAGAAGAGAGAGACAGAAACCCTAAAAGCCGAATTCAGACGTATTAGCAGCACAAGACACACCCTGAACGAAGATACAAGAGCTGTAAGAAGGTCCTGCATGTATTCAATTCATTAAGTAGTTTTTTTTTTATTGTATTAGTACACTTTAATTCATCAGGATTGATGGGCCGATTTCATGTAACTACGGAATATCATGGGCACCCCTTAAAATTGCTTTCCCATTAATTAAAGTTTATATGTTGATGTCTTTGGTGACTTTTATTAGTGCATTGATAACCTCTGTGTCTAGCTGAGCATTGCTTGGGTCGCCATGCCCCTTCCTCGCCTATCTATTCTAGCGTATACGAAACGTGGGCATCACAAATGCTCAATATTCTAGGATAGTGGGATAGACATAAGTGATCATTAAGGGTTTACTCGCCGATAAGATTAGAGCCAACGAGAAAGGGTTAATTATATACACTTCATATAAAACTAGCAACAAAACAAGTGACAAGCTACTTAATTATCAGGACAGGTCTTCTTATTGTCTCAAGTATCTATCTGTGCACGTGTGTGCTAATCGCTGATTCATGCTCATTAGTTTAGTTTACTATTTAATCATAACCAAACCGTGCCAGTCTCTCAGGCTGAACCCCCCTTGCGTTAGATTAGGTTGTATAGCTAACTTAAGATATTAAAATACTGATTAGAATAACTAGATAATATGTTCCACTCTTAGTGATCGACACTCTACTTACCATTATATTCATACTGACCGGGTACACTGCTCGTTAAGTGTGTGTGTGTTATTGATAAGTCGGCTAAATATAAATTTAAAACTTGAGTAGGCATTAATACTGCTAAACCGCAACGACACATCACACGCGCATCAAGTTTTTGGCGCCGTTGCCGGGGAGTGAATTGTTATTATCTGTTAATTTGATTAGTATTTTAATTAGGTTTTTCTTTTTAATTTTTAGATTCTAACCTCTAACCCTGTTATATATTAGATAAATTGCATTCATTGTATTATTTGCATATTTTCTGTTTTTGTGTGTTTTTATTTTCTTTAATTTTTGTTTCTTTTTGTGTTTTTATTTTTGTTTTTCTTTTTTTTATTTTTTCTGCATTCTGCTATCATTGTATTGTGCTAATACAAACGATACGGCGCATCTGTTTTCACAGATACGGCGTATTGCGTTTAATTTTTATAAAATACAACGCGTTTAATAAATTCGAGTACGACGCATCTTTCCCCAAGATACGGCGTATTTTGTTTTTAATAAGAAATTTTTCTAAACCCTAACGCCATACGACGCATCTGTTCTAACAGATACGGCATTGATGCGTGGTTTTGCGACCTTACAACAGGTTTTACCTCTCGAGGGATCTCGAGAGGCTTGCAATCCCCACCAGGCAGTGTACCTGACCGATGTAGTATAGTGTAGTGGCAAGTACCGGGGGATTGATCGTTCTCTAGGGGAATAGTGTCGTTAGGATTGAAAAACTATTCTAGTAGGTCTAAGGGTGAGGGAAGATTCTTTTTGTATTTTTTTATTTTTATGAAAGCAAGTAAAATCTCGGGTTTGAAGGAGTGGGCGGAATTAGTTGCTAGTCAACTAACCCAAATAACTACAGATGCAAATAAAATAAAATAACTGAAAATAAAAAGGTTGTGGAACTTATATGGAGAGAAATGTATTTACTTAGATTTCCTTACTCCCTAACTATCTTTTACCGGTTGATTAGTGTGTATTAATTGCGTGGATGACGGGTGTATTCCTTAATACCAATCGTGGGGTGGCGTACGTACTTCCCCAACTCTACAAGCTCCTACTTCACTCCTATGTCGAGCCGGCTAAGAAGCTCCTAACATGGGATCACTAGAATTCGCTCATGCATTAAATACAACCATAAAAACCTTAGTACGCATTGGTTCATGTTTCTTAAGACGTTCAAGCAAGTTACCGTATAGGAGGTTAGCCAGTTTTCTTAAGCCTAACATCGATAAACGATCATCCAATACAATTAATAACACACCAACAACCGATAATCAATAGTTAGGTTTCATTAGATCTAAGCAAACACAAGATAAATCTAGCCTAGCATGTTAAATAAAAGACAAGAACAAGATATAATCAAACAACACATAGACATATTGAATGATTAATTGATTACTTATCTTCAATTGAACATGGGAGATCCAAGGGTATAAAACCCTTAAAAATGGCAGAAAAATCGTCTAGGGTTTCTCCTCACAAAGTTGCACACTAATGACTAAAAATTATGAAAGTATATATAGGAAAACAGATCTGACGGCGTCACGTTATAGAGCTTGACGCTGTCACCTCGCCGCGGTTAGGGTTTCTTGATGGCCTTCTTGACGCCGTCCCCTTTTAATCCTCCAAAAATCCTCTCTGGCCCGTCAAGGGTTGACGACCTTCTTGACGCCGTCCCCCTTTAATCTTCCAAAATCCTCTCTGGCCTATCAGGGGTTGACGGCGTCACACTAGAGCTTGACGCCGTCACAGGTACTTTTCAGCAGATTTTAGAGACTTTGTTGTTTTCTTCACTTTTATGCTCCAAAAATGTCCAAAATGCTTCCTTTTCCAGATTTCTTCTCCAAAGTACCTAAAATGACAAAAGGAACGATTTAGGGCAATATTTGATCAAATAAATACGATTTAGGGCTTAAATGACCCCCTAAAAGCGGTATACTTTTCGCTTCATCAAATACCCTTACACTTGAGATTTGCTTGTCCTCAAGCAAATGCGCTTTTATTCTAATCAAAATACAAGTTAGGGGTCATTTAACGCTAATATAAAAGTAATTACAACAAATAGTCGTTCCACTTTAATCATAATAAGCACGGAGATTACAGACTAGCACCTCACAAGTAGTGTTTAGATACTCACATCTCTCAGGTGTCATAAAAGTAAATCTCATAAATGAAAATGAATAATATCTCTCACTACCTGTCATAGCAAATAGATTACCATAGGCTTGGGAAAGGATCAAAAACCTCCTCCACTAGGCGTAAGCACCTAAGATAGACTATCAAAGAGGGCTTTTAAACGGGTTATAACGTTAGGTGTAGGGATATGATAAACACGGTTTTGTTGGATAAAGGATATTTTACTGGTGGCGAGTTAAAGATCTTGATTAATTACATGTACAATATGGCGTTGCTAAGCCAAGACTAGACTCGACTTAAGCTAATGAAAGAAATAACAAAAAGATAAAATAAACATAAAATGAAACGGGATGGTAGTCCGTATGTTTTTTTTTTTTTTTTTTTTTTGACATACACTCTTGCCCTACCATCCGAAATAATACATCATAGGGGCCTCGGTTCTCCCCTTACACTTGAACTTTTACATAACTTTACAATTACTATTCTAATTACTCGAATTAAGATAATCGAAACACTTGGAGTACTTTTAAAATATTTAGCACATATGGGGGTAATAATGTTGTTCTTCCCCATTACTCCATTACACTAGTACTTTACCTGTAGGGTATTCACAATGCAAGAAACACTTGTTTGAGGCTTGATTAAGGATCGAATGAACAAGAAGCTAGAGAGAGAGAGATGGGAACTTCTAGTGAGAGAAAACTATGTGTATTAGCTTGAATGTAATGAGAGTTCCAACCCTTCCCATGTGTGGGAAGGGGTATTTATACTTACAATATATTATGCCCCTAGCGGGCTGTAGAGTGAGCTGACAGAGGGTAAAGACCCGACCCACTCCACAATACTAATAATAATAACTAAGCTACTAATAATATTACTGATAATCCTACGAGCTATGATGTGCTAATAAGTACTCGGGGTGACCGAGTCTTCAGCTGAATATTCATATTCCTAACAATCTCCCCCTAAGGGAGGTCACCCCAGAAGTAATGTTCTGAATTTCAGCACTTCTTCTTTGGATCTTGACATCATAGCTCGTAACCATTGATTCTTCAAAATCATAGATTGATGTGAAAACATCTGTGATCTTAAGATGACTCCTCTTTTATCTTGGATGAACTTTGAGTAATCTTTGAAAGTATCATCCCAATTGAGTCTCCAAGTCATCTTTCAGTAGTAGGTCTCCATGTGATGAGATATACTTAGAGCCGACATGCTCACACGATATGGTGTCATGATCTTCAGCATCAGAGTTAGCAGAAGCTGTGTTGAAGGTCTTTTAGGTTGATCATGACTTCTTTGATGATGATGTGGTGTGAGCATGTGGTGATGGATTGGCATCTTTTCTGCAACCAGCTACAACAGCAACCAGCTACAGCATTCCACTGCTACAACCGCCAGAGATTCCTGCATACGACAGTTAGCAATAATTCGACCGGTACTTACAAGTTTGGACTTCGAGATGGTTAACAGCATAGTGTGAAAACTCTCTCTAATCCTTACCAAGACCGTTCCTAATCGAAAACCCACAGAGGGCTTTTTAAGATTTTACCGTAGTAAATCAACGATTAGGTGAGTCGCTGGAGATCACTCCACGACTGTAGACCGGTTGAAACCGCCGCGACCACTAAGCGTAATCCACGAGGAATTACCGAAGTGACCTGCTTTCAGGGCTGCTTGATGTTGACCCTGGCAGGAATTTCCATTCAATCATTGAGAATTACATTAGTAAATTCTCTCATAAATGTTCTGGCAGATTGCTAAGATCTGCGTAGGACTCATGAGTTTACAACTGGTGTCCTTAATGTTGAACAACCAGTGTAAAAATAATTCGTGTCCCTATGAGATCTTATTATGCATCTCGTGGCTCTAGACTCGATAGTGCGATTTGATTTAGTGAGCGGAGGCTGGAGAGGACTGCCACCTTTTCAATATCATCTAACTCGGAGTGAGAGAGACGATAGAAATGTATTGAACTCCGTGACAATTGAAACAAGAGTCCTTTGAGGAACCTTGAGTGGCTAGGGAGGGTTGTGCAGCGTATCACTGGGTCCATGATACTTTGTCTTCAATGCCAGCAATCAACTAAGTGATTCTGACAGCATATGTATTGACCCGGTTTCTGCCTAAGTTGTAAGGAGGGCTATTTCTTTTCACCCTTTCTCTTTACAATTCTTTTTCATTCTTCAACCCCTTCAGTGCTTACCGAGACTTCATAACTAACACCTTGTTGGGTTTGTTCCAGTGTTAGCTCCATCTCAGTCGGCACTATTCCCTCATTCACTTTTCTCCTTTTTAATCATACCTAAGGACTTCTACACTAACTAGTGGATTATCCCTGGGTAGATCCCTCCGGCTCTGGCGGGATCGTGGGAACTTGTACCTAACCTTACCATCCTTATAACTCCATTATATGAAATACAATGGTCGGTCTTTGGTGTTCTTCCACAATTGCCAAACCAAATCTTTGAAAAATCTCTCAAAGTGTTCATGATTACGAAACACATTTTTGCAAACACTTGAGAGTTTTATATTTTTCAAATGCTCCCCCTCAACATGTGCTCGAGTGATAGTTTTATAAATTTGCACATGTTAGGTAAAGCACGCACTTTTAGAATTGATCAACTTTCAGTGAACATGACCGATTCGAGACACGCTTACATCACTAGTTAGACTAGTTTGAAATTATTACCCGGCCTAGTCAAGTCCACAGAAAGTTTCTCGAAACGGTACACTCTACTCAGATACATCTTTTTCGAGACACGCTTACATCACTGGTTAGACCAGCTTGAAATTATTACCCGGCCAAGACGTATCCTTTCGATTGATGGCAATTCAAGTTTCGTCAATTCATTGGTGAATACTGAGCCTTGCTCACGTGAAATGCCAAATCCTTTGTTTTGTAAAAACCATTTGCTCCCCCTCAATATGTGCATCGATATAAGAAAGATTTTAGCACATATGGAAGAGCTTGCGTTTATGACCAAAACATTTTGCTCCCCCTCAATATGTGCCTTGATATGCAAAATGGTTTAGCACATACGGGAGAGCTTACATTAACATCCAAATCATCACATTTTATCAGAATTTCCTATTTAAATCACATTCTCTCCCCCGATCAAAAATTTCAAACCATTTGAGATTTGGGATCCCAAGTGATTTAAATAAGTTTAGTAAATTTGGGAGAAAATGTGGTCAGGTTTAAATATATTCTGATTTAAGAGCATACTATGCTCCCCCTTAAACCACGAGAGAGTGTCACTGCTGATGTTGCACAAGTTTGGCAAGGTGTCAAAAATTTGAACAAGTACTCTCCCCCTTAATTAATGACCCATATTCTATTAAAAGAGCTGTAGTCATTCAATTAAGCGATAAGTATTTGTGAAAATTTTACTTCAATTTACCACCTTGTGTAACATCAAGACTCTCTAGAAGAATCAAATAAGATAAAGAGTCTTGATGAAAAAGAAGACTTCTCTTCTAATACACGACAAGACACACTGAAATGTACATCAAGTCGGGGAAACATGGATATAAAGTAATCCATGCCCAGGTGAACATCACCCGGTTGGAGGAACAGCTGTCCTTTTGGCGACATGCTTTCCCCATTGTACAGCGCGGGTTGCAGTATGATGTAACTGCAAGCCATTAAGACATGTTTTAACTGATTAGTATAACTTCTGCTCGAGCTTCATTTAAGGATCCGTGCCATTATTGAATGACATTTCTAGATCCGTAAATGTTATCGATAAACAGAAGACATGCCTAGGAGGGACTATTTTTGGTATTTTCTGATTTTTCGATTTTTATGGTTTTTATAGGTTTTATATTTTTGTATTTTTCTTTTTGATTTAAGATATATACAACTATTTACAAGGATATATGAAGACAATCCTTTACTCCTCCTTTTTCTCCTGAAGACACTTGAGGGTTTCAGGAGTCATGCTTTTCATGCCAAGGCGTGGGAGAATAAACTGAAACCTTTCTCTTGAGAGGGCCTTGGTGAAGATGTCAGCTAACTGAAACTCTGTCCTCACGAAGTATAGTTCCACAATTCCTTTTTCCACCTGTTCCCTTATGAAGTGATGCCTGATGTCGATGTGTTTAGACCTGGAGTGCTGAACATTGTTACAACAAAGAGCAATGGCGCTTTTGTTGTCACAATATAGGGGAATTTTGTTGTATGAGAATCCATAGTCCGAAAGTTGTGATCGCATCCAAAGGATTTGTGCACAACAAGCGGACATGGCAATGTACTCAGCTTCAGTAGATGATATGGAAGTACTCATCTGCTTCTTAGAAGACCCACTAACCAACTTTTCCCCTAAAAACTGAGCTCCTCCTGAAGTACTTCGACGAGTGTCTTGACATCCCGCATGATCAGCATCCGCGTAAGCTGTTAACTCCATTGCAGTGTCCTTAGGATACCAGAGACCCATATGAACCGTGCCTTGAAGATATCGGAAGATCCTTTTCACTGCTTCAACATGCTTCTTGGTTGGTCTGGATTGATACCGAGCACACATACACACAGCAAACAGTAGATCTGGTCTGCTAGCCGTGATGTACATCAAAGATCCAATCATGCTTCGATACTTTGTTATATCTACTGGAATCCCTGAAGGATCTTCATCCAGCTTCGTTCTATCAACCATGGGAGTGTCAACAGGTTCACTTGAATAGAATCCAAACTTTTTCAAGATCTCGTTGGCGTATTTGGATTGATTAATGAATATGCCTCCGGGACTTTGAGAAACTTGTAATCCTAAGAAGAATGACATTTGTCCCATCATGGACATTTGGAACTTGGAATTCATCTCCTTTGAAAAACTATCACATTCACCAGGATCTGTTGAAGCAAAGATGATATCATCTACATATATCTGAACTAGTAGTAGATGGTTTCTTGACTTCCTGGTGAATAGTGTAGGATCAACAACACCCTTGGAGAATCCGTTCACTAGGAGGAACTTGGACAATGTATCGTACCATGCCCTTGGCGCCTGTTTTAACCCATAAAGAGCCTTCTTCAAGCGGTAAACATGAGTAGGATGTTCAGTATCCACGAATCCTTCTGGTTGACTCACATAAACTTCTTCCTTCAAGTCGCCATTCAAGAATGCCGTTTTGACATCCATTTGGTAGACTATCATATTTCGACTAGCAGCATTTGCCAGGAAGATTCTTATAGCTTCAATTCTAGCAACCGGAGCAAACGATTCTTCAAAATCAATGCCCTCTTCTTGTCTGAATCCTTTAGCAACTAGCCGAGCCTTGTTCTTTAACACATCACCATACTCATCAAGCTTCACTTTGAAGATCCACTTTAAAGCAATGATCATTGCAAGCTCTGGAGGAGGCACTAATTCCCATACTTCAAGTCGATCAAATTCATGGATTTCATCCTGCATAGCCTGGAACCAGCAATCTTTAGTCATTGCTTCTTTGGCATCTTTTGGTTCGACTTTGGACAGTACGGAATTGAAGAAGCACCATAGTGCATCAGTGGCTAGTTGATTACGTGTGGATACTGGACGTGAGGGATTGCCTATGATGTTGTCGATTGGATGATCACTGGTCCATTTCCTGAGATGGTCGTGAGGTTGAGGGTTATGAACAGACGTAGCAGTGCTGTGTCCTTCAAGTGAGGATGTGTCTGATGAATGTTCAGGAGCAAATATGTTTTCAAAAGGAGCCTCATCAACAGGAGCAAAAGGATTAACTTCCAATGAATTATTATCTGAAGATTCTTGTGTTACTGGAGAAGTTTGAGCGTTTGATGACGAAGGCGACTGACTGGCAGCTGGAGCATTGTGACCGACTGATACTGAAGCTGTAAGACCTTCTGAACCTTGTGGGGCTTGAACCTCAGCCATAGGAAGTACAGCAGGTTCACTTGGGATGGTTCCATTCGTTGGCTCAAAGTATTCATCAAACATAGGATCAAATAACTTCTTTAACTCCTCGCATGTAGGTGGCACATAAGAATCTGCAGGCGTGGAATTCTGTACAAGTCCTGAACTAATGGGTCCAGGAGACAAAAGGTTAAGATCGGGTCCAGAACTAATTTGTCCTGAAGCAGGTTGCTCACTCAGCTCATCGAACGTAACATGAATGGTTTCCATAATTTTACGGGTTCTCTTATTGTAGATTCGATACCCTTTACTGTCTGGTGCGTATCCAACAAAAATACCTACATCTGCTTTAGCTCTTAACTTTCCCAAGTCTTGACTATCGTTAGATGGGTAGGAAAGTGCACCAAACACACGAAGAAAGGAAAGATCTGGTTTCTTGTTATGAATTAACTCGAAGGGAGTCTTCTCATGAACTGGATGAATTAGGGATTGGTTTTGAGTGTAACATGCTGTTGCAATAGCCTCTGCCCAGAGAAACATCGGTGTCTTTGAAAATATAAGCATAGTTCTTGCAGCCTCTACCAGAGTACGGTTCCTTCGTTCAACCACTCCGTTCTGTTGAGGAGTGCGAGGGATACTTTTCTGATGCGTGATGCCAATACTTTCATAGAAGTTACGGAGTTGTTGGTTAACAAACTCAGTACCATTATCAGTGCGGATGATTCTGACAGTTTTATTGAGCCTTACTTGCAGCTGTTTTATCAGTTTAATGATAACCTCTGGAGTTTCGTCCTTGGTTCTCAAAAACTTTACCCATGTGAACCGAGAATAATCATCTACTATCACCAGAACGTACTTCTTTCCATTTATGGTTTGTATTCTCATTGGACCGCACAAGTCCATGTGAAGGGTATGAAGAACTTCCAAGTTGGTGTTGATGGTTTTAGGCTTGTGGGTTTGTTTCTTGCTTTTACCCAGTTGACATGCAGAGCAGAGATGATTTTTCTCATATTTCAGTCTGGGCATCCCTCTAACAAGATCTTTACGGGAAAGATTATTTATGGTACCGAAGTTTAAGTGGTTCAAACGACGATGCCACAGCCATGATTTTGTTTTAGAGGCTTTAGAAAGCAAGCATATGGGAGAGGACTTCAACATTTCTTCAATCGATATGGTGTATAGATTGGTGCCCCGACTGCCCTTGAGGAGATCTATACCATCCAATTCTCTGACGAAACATGTATGCTTTCTGAAAGCCACTTCCAGATCTGAATCACAAAATTGACCCACAGAAAACAGATTGTGCCCTAGTCCTTCCACATAGTATACCCTTGAGATTACACTGTCACCAAACACATAATCTCCATAACCCATAATAGCACCAAAGTGGTCGTTCCCAAATCTAACTGTCCCGATAAACTTTTTCACGAAGTTCTTGAGCCGCGAGCGATCCCCAGTCATATGTTTTGAGCAGCCTGAGTCCAAATACCACAGGACGATTTGTACGACCTGCATTTGAAACCAGACAACAATGGATAACTGAAAAATGTGGATCCCCAAGTGCAATTGGGGTCCATTTGGTCAGCACACACATATTCAGGAACCACAGATTTCACAGATGCTACTGTCTTTACTGAGGAGACAGAACTAGAGGCAGGACAAGACCTAGATGGAAGGCATTGTGATTCTAAAGACAGGATTCTACCAGTTGGTCTCCATTCCTTATTCTTCACAATTTTATGCATATTCATTTTAGGTAATGATCTCTGTTTTCCTAAATTGAATTTCCTTCCAGTGGGTCTCCATTCCTTAACTTTCACAATTTTATGCTTATTCATTTTAGGTAACGTGCACTGTTTTCCTAAATTGAATTTCCTTCCAGTGGGTCTCCATTGATAGCCTATGCTAGCAAATGTTTTTCCTGTTGCTTTCCAAACTTTCTTGCATGCTTCAGTTATTCTACCATTCTTAACATGGGATGATGCAGAAGTCATCAAGAAAGACACAACACATTCATCATGATTAGCAGAAATTAAACAATTGTCGCATGTTTTACAGATAGCATTAGAATTCGAATTAATTACAGTACTTTTGATACTAGAATCAACACGATTCATCCTACTCATTGCAAACTTATTGTTCCTAGGTTGGGCTTCTACATTCTTCAAGTGATCATTCTTAGCTGGCGCAGTCCTATCCTTTCTTGCATTTCCTCTAGACCTTGACCCGCTAGCTTGGGTGTCACTTTTTACTCCTGTAGAAGCATCGAAGGTAACATTAGTTTGTTTTTCTGTCACATGCCTTCCTGATAATGATGTGTTGGGTTCTGATGTTTTAGGTGGTAGATCAAAGGCTACATGCTTGTTCTCAACAGTGGATGATGATGCAACAAATCTATCTCTATGGCTGCTAAACTTAGGAATTGTTACTATCAGTAGCCTTTGGTGCATCACAATTACAAGTGGTGCATGGCATTTTACCTTTCACCCGAGCCTTAAGATTCTCAATTTCATTTGTCAAAGAGGTTATTTGATCATTGTGATTGCTTCTTGTAACTTTAATGGAATCATATAACTCTTTGAAATGTTGTTTGACCTTTGAATTTTCTTCTCGATAACACTCATTTTCATAATGTAACTTATTTATGGTGTTTTGATATTGAAAATTCTGAGAATCTGAAGACGAAGGTTTATTGGTGCCATACACTTCATACTTGTTGGATTTCAATTGGGCAATTTGGGCCCTCAGCAGTCGAATCGTGTTCGTGTGAGCTTGAATTGTCTCATCTCGTTTGCTTAATTCAAAATAAGTATCAAATTCAGGAGCATCCAAGGATGTCTTGTCATTTGATATTTTTTGTTTTTCATTTAAATGTTGATGTTTCAATTGCAAATTAAGATATTCAACTTCTAATTTTGAAAAACGTTTAACCATATTATCATGGTCATCATTTTGAATTTTTTCAAGCAATTTTAAATTCTCCCCCTCAAGCTCAACAACACGATTCTGGGTGACATTTAACGCAATAGCATACTCATTAAATTGACAAGCGGACAATGCAGAATCAGTAACAGTGTAAAATACATCTTGTGCAATACATTTAGCAATCAAGTTGTCGTTAGTAATGAGTATGTTTTTTCTTTCAATCTCTCGACTCTTAAGCTCTATTGCATATTCATTCACCTCATTTTCCATGCCTTTAAACACTACTTCCATTTCTTTTATTTCGACTTTAAGGGCAGTTTGCAACCCTTCAAAATGTTCTTTAAGTAGTTTAAAGAATGGCATGACCTCAGTTAAGTAACACCTTTTTGCATGTTCAAAACACCTTTCCCCCTCAGTAATGCCGGTTGGTGTGATTCTCTTCTTACATGTTTTATCAAAATCAGCAAATAATTGCCAAAGCACATATAAGCTAATAAAGGTTTTGCATTCAGTGGGAAGAGACAAAGGCACCAGATTCCTAGGTGTATTGGGAGGATACACCGTTATGGACGCAACTTTTCTAATGAGGGGGGTGTTGGCCTTAAGTTTATCTACCTTAAGTTTTTCATTATCTTGTTTCCAAAATATCTATTCAGGTGTTAACTTCTTTTGAGGAGCAAACACAGTCAAACGATTTTCCTCATAATAATCATGGGGTTTGATTATTATTCGTCTGGCTATGCACTCGGGATCCCTCATTTTCTCATTCATTTTTTCCCTCGTTTTATCACTTATCTCATCCTCTTCATTAGTGTAGATATGCTCAGGTTGGTCATGAATAGGCATAAGCATCACATTACCATCATATAGGGCTGGTTGAAGTACTTTCATGTCCCTAAGGATGGTTGACTTAGGTTCACCTATCATGATTTTACTATGCTTATCACTCAACTTTCTGTGCTTATGAATCATTTGAGCAGTTTGTATGGTTTGATTTTGTGTGTACAACTTATCTTCAAGCTTATTTTTTAACATTTTGAGTCTAGAGAAATCATTTAAAAGAGTTGTTTCTTTTTGTTTGAATTCTTGCTTAAGTGTAGTTACACACTTTTGTGCTTCCTGTTTCTGTTTGACAGACTGTTCTAGCTGACTTTTCAAAGAACTCAACTCTAATTTTAATGTTTCTTCTCGCACTCTAGACTCTTTAATAAGTGTACTCATTTGACCTTCTAATTTCTGCTCACGATCATTAAGCTCAAACTTAGCACGCTGTTCATACATAGCAACTTGTTCTTTATAGATGTTTAGTCTAGTGATCAAGTTATTATCAGGGACAGGCAATTTGTTCTCATGGTACACACATGCATTATCTATATTACCCGCATTATCTAAGGCACATACATTACTCATAACACACACATCATTATTGACAAAAGATTCACCATTTGGTACATCAGGCGAGTTGTTGTGATGCAAATACTGTTCATATGAAATAATATTGCTATTTTCCATGTCAACATTACTTGAGTCAGAAACATCTACCTGATGTACTTCTTCGGGATTCTTTTGTCCCTCGACAATATTATATGTGTCATAAATTTTGAGTACCTCAGATATCACGGATGCATTAGAAGGACCAGCTTGACGGGGAGATGAAACCAGGGAAGACAAGTTAGCCATGAAGATTGTTTGAGCCGTAGGTTCATCATCTACATCAGAGTCATATGCATCACAGTCATCTGCCTTGAAGATGTTAGGATCATTAAGTGCTAGATCCTGAACAGGTTTCTCATCCACATCTTCATCAAAAGTATTTCCTCCATCTCCTGCCAAGAACAATAACTCTTCCTTATCCAATACAGCTCCATTCTCTTGAGCTTGCATTAGCAGCATCTTGTCTTTGAAGTAATCTGAGTTCTGCGGACGTTTAGGTTGATTGCAGTTTCTAGCAATGTGTCCAAGCCCCCCACAATTATAACACTTGATCTGTTTTCCTTGACCCTGATTGCCATTCCCTGCTCTATTCTGCACATAACCTCGACCCATGTTTCTACCTACTCTCCCTTGCACATTCTGAACCACAATTTTCCCATCCTCCACCATTGCTAGATTGCGTGGATTGGATGAATTCCTTAACTGATTGTTGGTCTGAGGGAGTGATGCTTGAAACTGTTGAACCAGTAATGATACTTGATTGGTGAGGTTGTCAATCATTTTGTCGGTCTGAGAGTAGCCTGAGTCAAGTTGAGAACTCATAGCAGGTACATGTGAGTGAAGTTGATGATGGCTTGGGTTGGAAGATGATTGGATTGTCGGTTGAACATTTGTCATGAACGCCAGTGGATCATTTGTAGTTGAAGGATTAAACTTTTCTCTCAGCACCCGATCGTAGACCGCATGCTTCTCATGTTGTTGCAGGTAAGCATACAGCTGTTCATAGTTAGTATCCCTTAAACCTTTGTTGAGTTTGACAGCAGTAACAAATCTGTCCCATTCAGGAGTCATGTTGTTCACAAACTTTGAGTTAAGTTGGATATTGGGCATAGTCATTCTGATCATCCTCATATCATTTACCAACTTATGAAATCTCACATAGTAGTCTGTGATATTCTCTCCTGGGTTCATTTTGAAATGCTCGAACTCATCATACAGCTGTGACTCACGATCTTCCTTTGTGAGTTCTGACCCTGCCAACAACATTTTAACGTTGTCCCACACAGCCTTGGCTTCAGTGTTGAAATTGATGAGCTTGTATACATCCTTTGGAAGACCTTGAATGACTATGTTTGAGGCTCTAATATCAGCATCATACCTCTTCTTTTCTTCTTCATTAAGATCATTGTAGTTTCTAGGTCTGTCGATGCCCCAAGTTACAGTCACATCTTCACCAGTTGTAACAACGTCTCTGGTGGTACCCATCTGATAAGGTCCTTCGTCAATTGACTTAAGAATGTTAACACCATTATCTTTTCCCAAGCAGTAAAGTCTTATTCGTTGTGCCCAAGACTCATAATCCGTCCTATCTAGCATAGGTGGACGAGTGTCAGATCCTGCTGCTTGAATATCTTCTGATGATGTGCTTGATGTGGTAGCCATAGTAACTACGGGATTTTACAGATCTTGTGATTTAACCGAGAAATTGAATCTTTCGCGGGAATTTCTAAAATCACCAAGACACAAACCGCATACAAGTCTGAGAGACAAACCGCGTATACACAAACCGACTACACGCTGCAGAGACAACTCAAGTAGACACAAACCGAGTGCACGCTGCTGGAACAAACCGAGTCTACACAAACCGAGTACACGCTGGAGAGACAAATCGAGTAGACACAAACCGAGTACACGCAGCAGGGACAAACCGAGTAGACACAAACTCCCAAGCACGTCGCTTTCACTGCCTTTTGTCTTTTTGCCTAAACAAGTAATAAGACAAACCGTATCTACGAAGTGACACAAACCGAGTCCAAGAACATGTCCCAAGGACACAAACCGCTGCGAAGAACACAACAATAAACACCCACGAATTACCCCAAAATCACCACACCGTTCTTAGATCTGTGAATCCAAACACCAAATACCACTCTAATACTATTCTTAAGCTAGAAAGTACAAGGTATAACAACTTCTAATCACTAAACAAAGCACAAAATGGAATTTATGCTACTTATCAAATCGAACCAAAAAACCTCAAGAACTACACAAATCCGTGAATACCAACTCTCATAGACCTAACCATGGCTCTTGATACCAATTGTAGGGTATTCACAATGCAAGAAACACTTGTTTGAGGCTTGATTAAGGATCGAATGAACAAGAAGCTAGAGAGAGAGAGATGGGAACTTCTAGTGAGAGAAAACTATGTGTATTAGCTTGAATGTAATGAGAGTTCCAACCCTTCCCATGTGTGGGAAGGGGTATTTATACTTACAATATATTATGCCCCTAGCGGGCTGTAGAGTGAGCTGACAGAGGGTAAAGACCCGACCCACTCCACAATACTAATAATAATAACTAAGCTACTAATAATATTACTGATAATCCTACGAGCTATGATGTGCTAATAAGTACTCGGGGTGACCGAGTCTTCAGCTGAATATTCATATTCCTAACATTACCCATGAGTCCCAATCGTCCCAAAACAATATGTACAAGGATATGACTCGACTTAGCAACCATGTAATCAATTAGATAATTAACTAAGGGTTTAAACAAATGTTGTCACAATAATGCACTAAAAATGAGTGCATACAAGGTAGGCTAAGGCGATTTAGGTATACATTTAAGTGGGGTGTAAACAAATTCTTACTTTAAGTAAAATGCTTAAAGTTAGAAACGAAAAGATAGGCTCTGAGGGGTGTACTAGGGGTATCGTGTACTAAAAATGAGTACAACGCAAAGGGTGTGGGAGAATTACTTGACCAATGTAGCCAACGTAATTAATGGTTTCATATCAGATCAAACAAGTTGTGAGATGACCAAAATACACATGCAAAATTACCAAATTACCCTTTAAAACTTTAAAATTAAAGTAAAGCTAAATTAAAGATCCGAATCGATCCCAAACTTCTGGAAACGAACAAGATATGATACAAAATAATTTTGACAACTTCGATTAATATTTATACAAGTTGTGAGATGACCAAAATACCCTTGTGTATACCGAAAATTTAAATACATAATTATTATTAATTAAAAACCTTTTTAAACATAAAAGTAATTAAGGAAAATACATTTAAATTGGTAAATTGATTGGGCCATTATGTCTTCATGATTTTCCAGCCTTTCCCCCCCCCCCCAATGCTCGGTCATAACACATTTATACCATTCCATGATTTATTTTCTTCCAAAAAACCCTAAAAACTAATTAGCCGCCACCCTCAAAAATCACCCACATCACATCCGAATTTTCTGAAGCAAAGAGGTAATTTTATGGAGTTCTTCATAGTGCCAAGAAGGTGGGAAAAATAGCCACAAGGTTCTAGGGTCGATCGTTTGGCTGTGGTGATTTAATTGGGTCGAAAAGCTTGAACCGAACCAAAGAAATTCAAAGCGTGTGAATCCCTTGATCTAAAATATTTCTGGTATTTTTCTAGCTCTCTCTTAATCACATATAACATGGGAAAAATACTTAAATCGAACCATGCATTGTATTTTGGCCGAATAGAAAATAATGGGTTTATAAACCCTAAAATCGAATTAAATCTAAAAATCTTGTATGCGAATTTTCTGGGCCAGGTTATTATTTTTCGTGGCTTCTATGATGATCATATAACATGAGAAAAATGGTAGTTTGAATTTTTGAGGCCTAAAAACATGTATGTCGAATTTAATTTAAAACCGGATTTAAGGAATAAAAAGAGGAATTATGGAAAACCCTAAGAACCAATCGACCTAGGGTTTATATTGAATGAAATCTGGTAATAATTGATGAATAATGATGATAGAATGATGGCCTAATGATTGGGATTGCTAGGGTTTGATTGTGTTAATGTTTTATGAAAAACGATTTGAAAATAATTAGTTTAGGGTATGTTTTGTAATTTTTAAAACTTAAGGGATAATTTTGTAAATCATGTTAGACCTGCTATAATTCGAATAAAATATAAAAGGAGGGGCTCATGTGTTAATTTTGCATATAAAGGGTTTATTTGATAAATATATATATTTGTTAAATCGATTTGAAAATAAATAAAAATGAGGGACTAAATATGTAATATCTAGAAACTTGGTGCTGTTTTGAGTAATAAATTATATTCAGGGGGTTATGTGTAATTTTGGTAATTTAATGGCTTAATATGTAATTGTTAATAATTAAAGGTTGAAATTGTAATTTAAAGGACTAAATATGTAACTTTGATAACTAGAGGGACTTGATGTGTAAATTGTGAATGTTTAAGGGTGTGTTCATATAACATGTTAAAATAAGTGTTCATTGTGTAAAATTGAGAAATTAAGGGCTTAATATGTAATTATGGTTAATTATTTAAATCGATTTGTAATGTAATAAAGTACAAGGACTAAATATGTAATATACCGAAAGTTTAAGGGCTGTTTGTAACATAATAATATTGAGGAGTACTTTCTGAAATTTGAAGGAATAAAAGGACTTGATGTGTAATATGAATCTTGTGAAGGTTAATTTGTAAATTATATAAGTATAAGGTTTAATTTGTAATTAATTAATTAAAAGGGTGTAAATCGTAAATTATGAAACTTGAAGGCTAAATGTGTAATTCTGGAAAGTATAAGTGTTTGAATAGTAAAATGATGATAATTTTAATGTGGACCTTTAACTTTGGTAAAGTTACGTTTATAACCCTGAACTATGAAAAACTTGTCATAACTAACCCTGAACTTGTGTAACTTGTTAAAATGAATATTACTTCCATAATAAGCCTATATTAATGATTTAACTTGAAGTATACCACTTGAATCTTGCTAAATATGGTAACTTACTAATTATGGAAACCTGCTAAAAATAGAAAGTTACTAAAAATAGAAGTTACTTATAATGGGAAGATAACTGAACCCCTTTCGTATTTCTGTCTTCTACTCCTTTAGGTTCAAGAAAGGAGTGATCTTGATCCCTGTCAGCTACTCTTGTGTTTGTGCTTGCTATTTGAATAAGGTACAGATATTCTGCTCT
The DNA here is from genome assembly GCA_021014915.2 of Artemisia tridentata subsp. tridentata. Taxonomy (NCBI): domain Eukaryota; kingdom Viridiplantae; phylum Streptophyta; class Magnoliopsida; order Asterales; family Asteraceae; genus Artemisia; species Artemisia tridentata. Next base: position 170,477,010 of record CP139509.1, read on the forward strand.
TCTTGTAAAGAGCCTTCGTCTCATTTCTGATTCCTGATTCATTGTTATGTTTCCCTTGTATTGTGAACCATATATTTGGACCTTTGCTTTAACCTTTGTCTTGAACCTTTTCATAAACCTGAACTTGAACCTTGATACACTTGATATGAACCATTTAACTTGAACCTTGATACACTTGATATGAACCATTTGACTTGAACCTTGATACACTTGATATGAACCATTGGACTTGAACCTTTGACTTGAACCCTGCTATGACACTTGACATGACTTATTGAACCCTGATAACCTGGATAATTAAGACCTTGGGTACTTGAAGGTTCATAAGATTTTACATCCACTTTTTAGTTATATATATATGAAGAGGGTTTTGAATATTTCCTTAAAAGACTTTTATTATGAAACTGTTCTAACGATCATTTTATTAAAACCATGTGAAAAGGATTTTTCTTAAAATAAACTATTATGAACCTTCTAGTATTTGACCTTCCTGATATTGACCTCATGATAATGAACCCCTGCATTTATCTCCTGTCTTGAACCCTGATATGAATCCTGATATGAACTCTGATATGATACCTGACATTTGATACCTGAGACTTGACACCCGAGACTTGATACCTGACCTTGACCCACAGTTTGAGACTACGAGCCACCCACTAGGCATGAGGGTTTCATGTCCATGTCATTGATGCACCGGTGGCATGACTCTAGGGCAGGAGAGTGATGTCCTGTCCCGTCCCCGACCTGATTTGATTTGTTATGTAGAGGAAGACCCTGTGGCCTGCGGGGGCGCATGGATGCATCCTAGACATGTCCTGATTTGTTATATTTCCTGTTATATCCTGGTGACTGACGAGTGTGTGCGATACACGTCTTTCACACCCCTGGGAGCTAGCTACTCCAACCCCTGGAGGTATCCCCTCACCCTGTTTCCTGGTATGCTGAGGTCACCCCTCCATACACCCTGATATGTGATGTGATATGATCTGATATGTTTCTGGGCTCGTAGAGGATTTCTGTTTACCTGAAACCTTGTAACCTTATGACCTGTTACTTGACCTGACATTTGACCTGACTTGATGTGACTTGGGTTTGTGGTGGATTACTGGTTATGTTACCCTATGACTTGATACTGGACTTGACTTGATTTCGACTTGGGCTGGTGGTGGGTTCTGGTTTCATTTGCACCTACCATTGTAACCATTCTTAATTCCTGGTATGTCTGCATAACTCTTGTATTCCTTTTCCTGACTCTTGTTACTCCTGGTATTATTTCTTTTACTTTATATTTCCGTTACTACTGCTTTGTTTCCGTTATATCTGTTCACTGGGCTTTTTAAGCTCAGCCGCACGTTTTCTTTTCGTGTGCGGCAGGTTATAAGCAGGACGACGGGTTTGGGTATGAGTGAAGAGACTTTTGGACTTAGAAGACCTTGATAGTTATTCTGAAGTAGAAGTCATTAGAAGGATTGCAATTGCAGACTTAGTATTTAGTTTTGTTTCATTCTTAACCTTATAATGTTAGTATTTCATTTATAACCTTTGACATTTTATTGTATTACTATTGAAGTATGCTTTGTTTGATCTGATATGAAACCATTAACGTGACATCTTTACCCTTGCCGGGTTGGGGTGTTACAAAAGCAGCGCCAAAAGCTTGATTCCACATACATCTCCTTGTCCAAAATAACCTGTTAAACCTGAGAAAACAAACACGAAAACCTGCATAACATCGGCGGGATAAATCTGTATAAGGATATAATGCTTGTGGAATGATTATTTTGCAGATTCCTGGAGTTTATAAGTTAGAGATTTAATAAAGCATTTTATGAAAACAAAACTTTCAAAAATTTCAGAAAATTAAAACCTGACGCCGTCAGAAATGATCTGACAGAATTCTCATGTTAAGTTTCCGGAAAATTTCTGGAAAAACCTATACCTTACTTCCTGGAATTCCTGCAAAATATCATTATGACTCGATACAAGCATTTGACTCAAACAATTACTAATATGTATGTTAATTTAATATTGTTATGATTCATGTTCATTTGTTCTAATAAACCGATTTGGATTTCCCTTACACTTATCTTTTGCAAAATACCTTTATATGTAGTTAAGACGAAGTTAAAAACAAGATAAAGCATTTTCACAATTTAGTTTTGAACATGAATCAATAATAATAAAAATTAAACATACATACGGAAGCAAATAAAATCAAACAAACAAATAAATAAACACACAAAGCAAATAAAGCTTGGGTTGCCTCCCAAGAAGCGCTTTTCTTTATTAACGAGTCTTGTAGCTAGACTCAAATTCCATTTAACCTATGTAAGTGAGATCGTCATCGAGGACATCTTTAGGGTTAAGCTTGGATTGAAGTTTCCTATTGGTCCGCATGGTACGATATATCTTTTCAAACCTCTCTCCATCCGGGTCATACAATGTCATCTTAATATGCCACGACCCATCTCCATCTTTGGGTGGTTTGTCCCAATCCCACTTATGATCATCGTCTTCACAAGTCCACTTATTCATCCCTAGGTTAATTGGCAAAACTCCTAGGAAATCAATCATCTTCCTAAAAACTAGAGGGTCTTCAAATGGATCCAATTCGGTGTCCCTAGCCAAGAGTTGTTCTACCGCATGTGTTCGGTTCACAAAGTCCTCTTCTAGGTAAAATGGGCATTGGGGTCCTATGAAGTCTCTATCGGTCCAAGGTCCATATCTAGATGGTCTCCTATTTAATTCTAACCAATGGGGTATTGTTCCTCACTAGTATCATAGGCATGTTTCTTCACATCATAGACTGACCAAGTATCACCTTCTCCTACCGCTATCTTAGATTCCTTACAATCAATCATAGCACTAGCGGTCGCTGATGCGTGGTTTTGCAACCTTACAACAGGTTTTACCTCTCGAGGGATCTCAAGAGGCTTACAACCCCACCAGGCAGTGTACCTGACCGATGTAGTATAGTTTAGTGGTAAGTACGGGGGATTGATCGTTCTCCACAGGGAATAGTGTCGTTAGGATTGAAAAACTACTCTAATTAGGTCTAAGGGTGAGAGAAGATTCTTTTTGTATTTTTATATTTTTTATGAAAACAAGTAAAATCTCGGGTTTGAAGGAGTGGGCGGAATTAGTTGCTAGTCAACTAACCCAAATAACTACAAATGCAAATAAAATAAAATAACTGAAAATGAAAAGGTTGTGAAACTTATGTGGAGAGAAATGTGTTTACTTAGATTTCCTTACTCCCTAACTATCTTTTACCGGTTGATTAGTGTGTATTAATCGCGTGGATGACGGGTGTATTCCTTAATACCAATCGTGGGGTGGCGTACGTACTTCCCCAATGATGCGCGTGATGTGTCGTTGCGGTTTAGCAGTTTTAATGCCTACTCAAGTTTTAAATTTATATTTAGCCGACTTATCAATAACACACACACTTAACGAGCAGTGTACCCGGTCAGTATGAATATAATGGTAAGTAGAGTGTCGATCACTAAGAGTGGAACGTATTATCTAGTTATTCTAATTAGTATTTTAATATCCTAACGCAAGGGGGTTTCAGCCTGAGAGACTGGCACGGTTTGTTTGCAATTAAAAATAAAATAAACCAATAGGCACGAATCAGCAAGTAGCACACACGTACACAGATAGATACTTGAGACAATAAGAGGGCTGTCCTTATGATTAAGTAGATTGTCACTTGTTTTATTGATAGCTTTATATGAAGTGTATGTAGTTAACCCTTTCTCGTTGGTCCTATTCTTATCGGCGAGTAAACCCTTAATGATTACTTATGTCTAAAAGTTATTCCTAAGTGATCAATTTAGTAATAACCGTGGGAGCCACATTATGTCCCACAGTCAAATGCCCGCAAGCCACTAATAAACACAGAGGTTATCAATGCACTAATAAGTAGTAACCAAAGACATCAACATATAAACTTTAATTGATGGGAAAGCAAGTATTAAAGGGAGTGCAATCTTTCGTTGTCACATTACACAAGCCACCAATCCTGATGAATTAAAGTTTGCTAACACAATAAAACAAAACTACTTAATGAATTAAATACATGCAGCACCTTCTTACAGCTCTTGTATCTTTGATTTGGGTGTGTCTTGTGCTGCCTCCTTGACTGAATTCGTCCTTCGGTTCTTCTGTTCGAACTTAGGTTATAATGTTCGGAACTCTTAATTCGTCTGGTCTACGGGGTATTTATAGTTTCTGTCTGAGGGAAGATGCGGCGCATCTAAGGAATAGATGCGGCGCATGTACTTAACTTCGCGTGGGGTCCAAGATTATAATATTCAGGAATATTCGTACACCGCCAGAAGATGCGGCGTAACTCCATGATTAGATGCGGCGCATGTCCTCTTGTATATTGGATCGTATCTGGTGATATCTTGATAGAGATGCGGCGCATGTCATGAGTGAGATGCGGCGCATCTGGAGCAGATTAGTCTTGATCTTCTTCATTTCAGTAGACTCTTAACTTTATGCATGTTATGCTCCATAATCAGTCCAAAATTGCTAAGTTTCACCAAATGCTTGTTTTTACCTGAGAATTACAAAAGTAAACGATTAAGTATCAATCCTCATACATAATATAGTAAAACAAGTCAAATTAATAGGATAAATGATAGTAATAAAATGTACTTATTTGAGTTCATCAAATATCCCCCCACTTGAACTTTACTTGTCCCCAAGTAAACCTTAGTATTTCTTTTATGAAAATGTATCCTAAAAGATGTTAGGATTTATTTTTATGTTTAAGCATGTATTCGTTTATTTCATAATCACACAACTAAACACTTAACGAATTAGAAGTAAAATAAAATAATTTGATAAAAGCAAATTTAATCGTTTAACTGTCCAGTCGTGACGAATATTCTATCATAAGCTTGGCAAGTATACACATCTCCACCACTAAAGCTAAGGAATAACAAGTCTAAAGCGGTAAAAAGGGTTTTTAGGCTTAAGGGTTAATTATTCTCTTTCACTATCGATCTCAAATTCCAGAAAAGGCGACAAAATCACAAATACATGATCGAATCCACGAACACGATACTTGCAATTGCTCAAATCCTTAACTCGAATAGGCTAAAGATAGGTCCAAACTTCACCAATAATAATATATCAAAAAGGGCGACAAAATCATAAATACATAGCCGAATCCACGACTACGATACTTAAGATTGCTCAAATCCCTAATCTCAATAAATCAAAGGTTTGGTTGGATAAAGAATAATAAAGGGCATGGATAACATTTGGGATATAAATTGGTGTAAAAATAAAAATAAACAAAACAAATAAATTAAAATCCTAAGTGTGGTTAATCACTATCACAACCATCCCATGAATAAGACTCATATCATCGAATAACTCACGCTTTAACACTTGAAACACACGCTTTAGGTAGACACGAATTATACTCAACAAGATCTTAATCAAAGAATAAACCTTAATTGGCGTTCCCATAACTGCCAATTCCCATTCAATCCATAGATATAGTACAACAAATAGTGGCCATATGAACCACTTACATAACTTTACATAAGTTGGTTAAAACAAACTTCCAACTTTCTTTTTCTTTCTTTTTCTTTTCTTATTTTTTCGATTTTTTTTTTTTTTTTTTTTTTTTTTAACTTGAAACATAAACATAGATGTGTAAAATTTCACCACATCACTATAACTTTCTTTCCGGATAATTTTTCCATACTTTTCATACTTTCAGAAATAATGGTAATAGTGAAAGTAGTAAACACACGAAAAATAAACTCAAAGATATACAATATTTACTTTCACTCCAATTGCATTGTGCAATTTCCCGACCTAACCAAAGATAATGAATTACGCACGCGAACACAGGTAATGTAAGGAAACACACTTTGCCTATAGCAATTAACCAAACCACGGATTTTAATCTACAGGGTAGGCTAAGGTGTAAGGGTGTAACGAAACATTATAACATAGGTGTAAGAAACGAAAGGAATGGCTCTGAGTGTTTTTCTAGGGGTATCTTACTCTAAAAATGAGAGTAACAAAGGGTTTATACGGGGGTTAACTAACCAGTGTAGTTAGTTAATAACACATAACATATAAAGGCTATTTGGGTGTAATCCTAGAAATTTACCAATTTAGACAAGTCATTCCAATTATATAAATAATACTCATTATGGTGGTCTCGAATAGTATACAAGCCAAGTTCTAAAGTTTACAAGTCACCGGCACACTCATAGATTTGTGAATTTTGGAAAATCACAATTTTTGAAAATAACGTCATGTGTGCAGCTATGCAACTTAGATCTTAAACAAAAACATGCTAAAAAAATTGAAGTTTGATATATTAAGCACAGTTTAAGCATAATTTTTGAAAAAGTTTAGGACAAGTAAATGTTACGTGTTCTAATTCTCCAATCCCCCCACTTAAGTTAAACAACGTCCTCGTTGTTTGTATAAAAGGTTAAAAACTGGAAAATAAAAGAATTAGAACAGAAAAACTCCCCTGAGATTTGCTCGGTATGATCCTCCTTTAGATAAGAGCAAAAATCAACTTCTTGTGGATTAGAACGTTAAAGCTTCATACTTGATGTATCCACAGGAAATCCAGGAAACTATAATACCACCAATGCTTTAAAACACACCTAAGATAAGAAAGGTTCAAGCTTGCATAATACATTAGTAGTTAGAAAAAATAAAACTTAAAAATAAAAACTGAAAATCATCAGGTCAGTCGATGCGCCGTATCTTATGGAAGAAGATACGCCGTATCGAGCCTGGAATTAATACGGATCAGAATAAAGATGCGCCGCATCCTTAACCAGGGATGCGCCGCATTGAAAATAAACTGATAAATAGTTTTAAAGTCGAAAATAAAAATGCAGAAAAATAAAATAGGATATGACCATTGCAGGAGATGCGTCGCATCTCAGAATTGAGATGCGCCGTATCCTCATGCGGGCCTGACTGACTCGACACAGAAAACAGAAAATAAAATAAAAGATAAGCATGGGTTGCCTCCCACGAAGCGCTTGTTTTTGTTCGAGTCACGAGCCTGACTCCACCCTTATTTACTGTGTAATAGGGTGTTGTTCCCCCCACTTGGGATCAAGTGCGGGTGATAATAGCAATAAACACGAAAAGAGTGTAAATTTGCTAGTAAATATGGAAGAAATAAATAAAGATCATACCTTGGCAATACATGTACATTTTTCCTATTCATACCCGGTTTGGTTGATAAATTGGATGACTTGACCACTTCATCAGAAAGAGTAGTGTGTTGAGAAAAAATGAGTCTCCTTTCTTCTTGGTTAGTCTCTTTGGTAGTAAGGCGTCCCTTGACTCCCGCAGAAGATGAGAAAGGGTCTTTGGCAAGTAAAATTTCGAGTTCTTCAACAACCTTCATAGGGTCTAAATCATCATCTTCATCAATTATAGCAATGTTTAAGAACTCATCACCAAACTCTTCTTCGAGCTCCACCAAATACGGGTTGATCACAGGTGCTTCAATAGGTAGTGTGATAAATTTCACCTCATCATCTTTTTGTTTTGCAACCTGTTTAGGAAAACTAGCAAGATTATTAGTAACGGGATTAATTATATTAAATAAATTTGTACCACTTTGTGTTGTAAGTGACTCCAATTCGTCTTGTGAATCTCCATCTTCAACTAGTGGTCTTGCAATTTCAGCATCGTCCCGAATTTCATCCTTAAATAAGTAATCCCAGATTTCTTCAAAATCCCTCGTTGGGTCAAAATCTGGTTGATCCGTTCCACACCTAAATATTTCCGTTTGTTGTGGTAACTGTGGTATGCTATCGTACGCAATAGCATCAAACCTTTCAATATCAGAATACTCATTATCTTCATCCGAGGGAATATTACCATGGTGTTTTTGATATGATGAGAATATATCTTCCACCTCGGGTGGAAAATCACAAGTAATAGCACTATACACCATTGTCCCACATTCATCTTCATTTTCATTATAAGCACTTTCGGATGAATAAGCTTCTTTGTAAACAATTGCCGGATTTTCATTCAAATCAAACACTTGTGACTCTTCTTCATCTTGGGCAACTTCCGGAGAAATAACATCATCAATAACTATTGCCGGAAACCTAATTGCACCAAAATCGTATGATTCTTCTTCATCTTCATCAATTGAAAAAGTCCAAGTGTGTCGAAATGGCAATTTGTTTCTTTCATTTCCTGACTTTTCCTGCTTCAATAATAAGTATTCTTCCATCGTGAGTTCCTTATCCTCGATAACTTGTGCACCATATCTTGCTCTTTCCCAATCGTAGATCCCATTATTGCTCAAGGCTCTTTCCTCTTCAAGTCTGATATATTCTTCCACAGTAATATCCGGATTGTCCATCTTCCTGAAATAAAACTTACTCGTGCAAAAGAAGGGTGAAACGATCAAATTAAAATAAAAGCTTCTGATATCTGCTGTTGATGCGCCGTATCCTATAAATGGGATACGCCGTATCTTAATACGTAAAAAAAAAAATCAGACTTTTATTCAGAAAATAGATACGCCGCTTAGAATTTAAGAATGCGCCGTATCGAATTTAATTAATCAAAAATTAGCTTATCTAATTAAAATTAAATGCGTCGTATTAACAAAAGTTAATGCGCCGTATTTTCGTTACGTTTAAAAATAAATATCGATTTTTGATTCAGAAAGATGCGCCATATCGATATAGATCGATGCGTCGTATCTGTTTAATAATTCGCAAACTGTTTTTAATTAAAATAATAGATACGCCGTATCTGCTAAAGCAGATGCGTCGTATGGCGTTAACGTTTAGAAAAAAAAAATTTTTTTTATCAAAAACAGATACGCCGTATCTGCTAAAGCAGATGCGTCGTATTACTTTATCGCTTAGAAAAAAAAATTCTTAATAAAAACAGATACGCCGTATCTTGGGGAAAAGATGCGTCGTATCGAATTAATTAAACGCGTTGTATTTTTAAAAATTAAACGCAATACGCCGTATCTGAGAGATCAGATGCGCCGTATCGTTTGATTTAGCACAGTACAACGATAGCAGAACAGAAAAATACGAAAAATAAAAACAAAAAATTAAGCACACAAACAAAAATAAACACACAAAAATAAAAGAAAACAATTAACAAACAATACAACAAATATGCAAAATAATACAATGATGCAATTAATCTAATAAAAAGAAAAACCTAATTAAAATACTAATCAAATTAACAGATAATAACAATTCACTCCCCGGCAACGGCGCCAAAAACTTGATGCGCGTGATGTGTCGTTGCGGTTTAGCAGTTTTAGTGCCTACTCAAGTTTTAAATTTATATTTAGCCGACTTATCAATAACACACACACTTAACGAGCAGTGTACCCGGTCAGTATGAATATAATGGTAAGTAGAGTGTCGATCACTAAGAGTGGAACGTATTATCTAGTTATTCTAATCAGTATTTTAATATCCTAACGCAAGGGGGTTTCAGCCTGAGAGACTGGCACGGTTTGTTTGCAATTAAATAATAAAATAAACCAATAGGCACGAATCAGCAAGTAGCACACACGTACACAGATAGATACTTGAGACAATAAGAGGGCTGTCCTTATGATTAAGTAGATTGTCACTTGTTTTATTGATAGCTTTATATGAAGTGTATGTAGTTAACCCTTTCTCGTTGGTCCTATTCTTATCGGCGAGTAAACCCTTAATGATTACTTATGTCTAAAAGTTATTCCTAAGTGATCAATTTAGTAATAACCGTGGGAGCCACATTATGTCCCGCAGTCAAATGCCCGCAAGCCACTAATAAACACAGAGGTTATCAATGCACTAATAAGTAGTAACCAAAGACATCAACATATAAACTTTAATTGATGGGAAAGCAAGTATTAAAGGGAGTGCAATCTTTCGTTGTCACATTACACAAGCCACCAATCCTGATGAATTAAAGTTTGCTAACATAATAAAACAAAACTACTTAATGAATTAAATACATGCAGCACCTTCTTACAGCTCTTGTATCTTTGATTTGGGTATGTCTTGTGCTGCCTCCTTGACTGAATTCGTCCTTCGGTTCTTCTGTTCGAACTTAGGTTATAATGTTCGGAACTCTTAATTCGTCTGGTCTACGGGGTATTTATAGTTTCTGTCTGAGGGAAGATGCGGCGCATCTAAGGAATAGATGCGGCGCATGTACTTAACTTCGGGTGGGGTCCAAGATTATAATATTCAGGAATATTCGTACACCGCCAGAAGATGCGGCGTAACTCCATGATTAGATGCGGCGCATGTCCTCTTGTATCTTGGATCGTATCTGGTGATATCTTGATAGAGATGCGGCGCATGTCATGAGTGAGATGCGGCGCATCTGGAGCAGATTAGTCTTGATCTTCTTCATTTCAGTAGACTCTTAACTTTATGCATGTTATGCTCCATAATCAGTCCAAAATTGCTAAGTTTCACCAAATGCTTGTTTTTACCTGAGAATTACAAAAGTAAACGATTAAGTATCAATCCTCATACATAATATAGTAAAACAAGTCAAATTAATAGGATAAATGATAGTAATAAAATGTACTTATTTGAGTTCATCAACGTACTTCCCCAACTCTATGAGCTCCTACTTCACTCCTATGTCGAGCCGGCTAGGAAGCTCCTAACATGGGATCACTAGAATTCGCTCATGCATTAAATACAACCATAAAAACCTTAGTACGCATTGGTTCATGTTTCTTAAGACGTTCAAGCAAGTTACCGAATAGGAAGTTAGCCAGTTTTCTTAAGCCTAACATCGATAAACAATCATCCAATACAATTAATAACACACTAATAACCAATAATCAATAGCTAGGTTTCATTAGATCTAAGCAAACACAAGATAAATCTAGCCTAGCATGTTAATCAAAAGACAAGAACGAGATATAATCAAACAACACATAGACATATTGATTGATTAAACAATTACTTATCTTCAATTAAACATGGGAGATCCAAGGGTATTAAAACCCTTAAAAATGGCAGAAATTCGTCTTTAGGGTTTCTCCTCACAAAGTTGCACACTAATGACAAAAAATTGCAAAACTATATATAGAGTTTAAGGGCTGACGGCGTCACGTTGTAGATCTTGAAGCCGTCACCTCGCCGTGTCTAGGGTTCCCGGATGGCCTTCTTGACGCCGTCCCTCTTTAGTGCTCCAAAATCCGCTCTAGCTTATCAAGGCTTGACGCCGTCAGAATAAGGCTTGACGCCGTCCCTCTTTAAGTTAAACCGTGATGGCCTTGATCACTTCAAAGGATGACGCCGTCAGAAATCCTTTGTAAAATTCTCTGGCTTATCATGTGTATTTTTCATATCCACCTTTTTTGCCAAGCCATGACGCCGTCAAGGGCAATCCTTGACGCCGTCAAAGGTACTTTTCCAGCCGATTTTGAGACTTTGTCGTTTTCTTCACTTTTATGCTCCAAAAACGTCCAAAATGCTTCCTTTTCCAGATTTCTTCTCCAAAGTACCTAAAATGACAAAAGGAACGATTTAGGGCAATATTTGAACAAATAAATACGATTTAGGGCTTAAATGACCCCCTAAAAGCGGTACACTTTTCGCTTCATCATAGCACTAGCGGTCGCTAAAAATCCTCTACCTATCAACAAGGGGCATGTAGGGTCGCTAACCATATCAAGGACGTGGAAATCGGCTAAAATGGTTAGTTTTCCTATGTGTACTAACACGTCCTTGACTACTCCAATCGGGTAAGCAACACTTCCATCCGCTAAGCCTATTATTACCTCGGTTTCTTCAAGTTTCCCTAGTTTTAGAGAGGTGTAGAGAGGTAACGGAAGTAGGTTAAGGCTTGATCCAAGATCGGCTAATGTGTCATAAGCCTCTGAATTACCGATCTTGCAAGGTAGAACAAATAAGCTCGGATCATCTAATTTCTTAGGTAGCTTGTTTTGAACAAAGGCGGTCCCTTTTTCGCCTAACTTGAGCTTCTTCTCATCCAACACATCAATAACCGGACTTTCAAGGTGGAGCTCCTTGAATTCTTCGTCAAGGTTTTGAGTGGGAGGTGTTTCAACTATGTTGTTGACCAAATTAGTGTTGGATATCTTAACTTGTTGGTCCTTTTGGATGACTTGGGTTTGTTTGAAACACGAGCTCATGGAATTGACCGAATAATATTGTGGACAAGAACTAGGAGACGAAACCGATGAAATGGCGTTGACATTTAGTTTCGGGTTCTTGACTGTGTTGCTAGGGAGTGCTCCCATTTCTCGGTCATTGAGGGCTTTCAACAAAGTGTCAATCTTATTGATCATCTCGCTTTGTTTTTGTTTGAAATCGGCTTCAAACTTTGCTAAACGAGCTTCTTGAGATGTCACGAAGTTGGACATCAACCCTTCAAAGTTATTGGTACTACCATAGTTGGAAGGATTGTTGTTGAAAGTACGGTTCGAAGATGAACCGCTTGATTGAAAACGATTAGGTGGGTTGGAAGAATTGGTTTGTTGTGCGTTTTGGTTTTGTTTCCACCTAAGGTTTGGGTGATTTTTCCATGAGGGGTTGTATGAATCACCGTAGGGGTTTGGCTCGGGTTTGAAAGTGTACCACTTGTCTCCCGCTCCGTCGGTACGCGAGGATGCATAGTCCGCAAAAGCTTGTTCGGGGAGTTCCACGCAATCACGAGTGTCGTGGGGACCACTACATAATTCACATGAAGAAGTGATTTTGTTCACTTGGCTTGAAGGTTTAGGAGCCTCGTAGGATTTCATAAGAAACTTGACTTGGTCTTCAAGTTCTATGATCCTACGGTCGGAAGTGCTTGAATTGTTCGAAGGCAAAGATATTGCCTTGACCGTTTTATTCAAATCACGGGGATCACTCCAACTTTCGTTGTCATAAAGAGCAAGATCTTCTAGGAGAGCCCATGATTGTTCCGCACTTAGATCACGTAGCTTACCACCGGCCGATTGGTCAATGGTTTGCCTCGTGGAGAGATTGATGTGGTCATAAAAGATTTGGACTTGGAGCCAAAGTTATATGCCATGGTGAGGGACTTTTTGGAGTAAGTCCTTGAATCGAGTCCATGCCTCGCAGAGGGTTTCGCCTTGACGTTGTTGGAACATCAAGATATCATTCCTTAGCTTGGTAGTTCTTCCTGGTGGGAAAAACTGAGCAAGGAAACGAGTGGTGAGATCATCCCAAGAGGTGATGGATCCTGCGGGTAGACGCTCTAGCCATTGACTAGCTTGGTCCCGCAGAGAGAATTGAAAGAGACGCAGTCGGGTCGTCTCTCGAGTGGCAACATCAAGGTCTATGGAATCAACGATTTTGAGAAAGTCCTTGAGATGTTGATTAGGATCTTCGGAACGAAGTCCATGGAATGCGCATCCACTTTGCACCAACCGGATGGTGTCGGATCGCAAGGGAGTGACATTGGCTCCTTGAGTGAGCTCAATGGTGTTTCGATAGCCATGGTGGCTAGGACGAGAGTAGTCTCCTAAGGTACGGGCTCTAGGAGGTGGGTGTTGTTGTCGTGGTGGGTTGTTGGGATCGAGGATATTACCACCTTCCATGATGTCAGATGGTAATGGTTACGAACAAAGAAACGAAGAAAAATGATAGACTAAAGAAAACCTAGAAAAATAAAATAAAAATCTCACTAGAAAGGAATCTAGTGAGTAGACCTAATAAAATAAAAATTCAACCTAAACAATAACTATTCCCCGGCAACGGAGCCAAAAACTTGATGCGTGGTTTTGCGACCTTACAACAGGTTTTACCTCTCGAGGGATCTAGAGAGGCTTGCAATCCCCACCAGGCAGTGTACCTGACCGATGTAGTATAGTGTAGTGGCAAGTACCGGGGGATTGATCGTTCTCTAGGGGAATAGTGTCGTTAGGATTGAAAAACTATTCTAGTAGGTCTAAGGGTGAGGGAAGATTCTTTTTGTATTTTTTTATTTTTATGAAAGCAAGTAAAATCTCGGGTTTGAAGGAGTGGGCGGAATTAGTTGCTAGTCAACTAACCCAAATAACTACAGATGCAAATAAAATAAAATAACTGAAAATAAAAAGGTTGTGGAACTTATATGGAGAGAAATGTATTTACTAAGATTTCCTTACTCCCTAACTATCTTTTACCGGTTGATTAGTGTGTTTTAATTGCGTGGATGACGGGTGTATTCCTTAATACCAATCGTGGGGTGGCGTACGTACTTCCCCAACTCTACAAGCTCCTACTTCACTCCTATGTCGAGCCGGCTAAGAAGCTCCAAACATGGGATCACTAGAATTCGCTCATGCATTAAATACAACCATAAAAACCTTAGTACGCATTGGTTCATGTTTCTTAAGACGTTCAAGCAAGTTACCGTATAGGAGGTTAGCCAGTTTTCTTAAGCCTAACATCGATAAACAATCATCCAATACAATTAATAACACACCAACAACCGATAATCAATAGTTAGGTTTCATTAGATCTAAGCAAACACAAGATAAATCTAGCCTAGCATGTTAAATAAAAGACAAGAACAAGATATAATCAAACAACACATAGACATATTGAATGATTAATTGATTACTTATCTACAATTGAACATGGGAGATCCAAGGGTATAAAACCCTTAAAAATGGCAGAAAAATCGTCTAGGGTTTCTCCTCACAAAGTTGCACACTAATGACTAAAAATTATGAAAGTATATATAGGAAAACAGATCTGACGGTGTCACGTTATAGAGCTTGACGCCGTCACCTCGCCGCGGTTATGGTTTCTTGATGGCCTTCTTGACGCCGTCCCCTTTTAATCCTCCAAAAATCCTCTCTGGCCCGTCAAGGGTTGACGACCTTCTTGACGCCGTCCCCCTTTAATCTTCCAAAATCCTCTCTGGCCTATCAGGGGTTGACGGCGTCACACTAGGGCTTGACGCCGTCACAGGTACTTTTCAGCAGATTTTAGAGACTTTGTCGTTTTCTTCACTTTTATGCTCCAAAAACGTCCAAAATGCTTCCTTTTCCAGATTTCTTCTCCAAAGTACCTAAAATGACAAAAGGAACGACTTAGGGCAATATTTGATCAAATAAATACGATTTAGGGCTTAAATGACCCCCTAAAAGCGGTACACTTTTCGCTTCATCAGGCGTATTTTCTATTTAAATTAAAAACAGTTTTCGAATTATTAAACAGATACGACGCATCGATTTCTATCGATATGGCGCATCTACTAAATCAAAAATCTTGTATTTTGAAACGTAACGAAAATACGGCGCATTAGCTTTTGTTAATACGACGCATTTAATTTTAATAAATATAATCGATTTTTGATAATTAAACTGGATACGGCGCATTCTAAAATTATAAGCAGCGTATCTGCTTTCTGAATAAAAGTCTGATTTATTTTTAACGATTATAAGATACGACGCATCCTATTTATAGGATACGGCGCATCGTCTACAGATATCAGCAAATTTTATTTTACTTTGATTGTTTCACTCTTCTTTTGCACGAGTAAGTTTTATTTCAGGAAGATGGACGATCCGGATATTACAATGGAAGAATATGTCAAGTTTAAAGAGGAAAGAGCCTTGAGCAATAATCAGGTGTATGATTGGAAAAGAGCAAGATATGGTGCACAAGTCATTGAGACGAAAGAAATCACTATGGAAGAATACTTGATTTTAGGACAAGAAAAGTCAAGGAAAGAAAGAAACAAATTGCCATTTCAACACACTTGGTGTATGTCAAATGATGATGAAGAAGATTCATATACCGTGAAACCAATTCCGGCAATTGTTATTGATAGTACTTTTTCTCCGGAGATTGCACAAGATGATGTGTATACGGAACCTTACGTTGAAGAATATTCTGCAATCGTATTACCACCATTAGACAATCCATCGGATGAAGATGAAGAGTATTCTAATTTTGATTTCGAACCATTTGACGCAATTGTATATGATGACATACCTCAACCAGATTTTGACCCAACGAGGGATTTTGAAGAAATCTGGGATTACTTATTTAAGGATGAAATTCGGGACGATTATGAAATTGCAAGACCACTAGTTGAAGATGGAGATTCACAAGATGAATTGGAGTCACTTACAACACAAAGTGGTACAAATTTATTTAATATTATTAATCCCGTTACTAATAATCTTGCTAGTTTTCCTAAACAGGTTGCAAAACAAAAGAATGATGAGGTCAAATTTATTACACTACCTATTGAAGCACCTGTGATCAACCCGTTTTTGGTAGAGCTCGAGGAAGAATTTGGTGATGAGCTCTTAAACATTGCTATGATTGATGAAGATGATGATTTCGACCCTATGAAGGATATAGAGGAACTCGAACTTTTACTTGCTAAAGACCCTTTCTCATCTTCTGTGGAAGTCAAGGGACGCCTTACTACCAAAGAGACTAACCAAGAAGAAAGGAGACTCATTTTTCCTCAACATACTACTCTTTCAGATGAAGTGGTCAAGTCATCCAATTTATCAACCAAACCGGGTAAGAATAGGGAAGATGTACATATATTGCCAAGGTATGATTTTATTGCATTTCTTCCATCTTTAATAGAAAATTTACACTCATTTCGTGTGTATTGCTACTATCACCCGCACTTGATCCCAAGTGGGGGGAACAACACCCTATTACACAGTAAATAAGGGTGGAGTCAGGCTCGTGACTCGAACAAAAACAAGTGCTTCGTGGGAGGCAACCCATGCTTATCTTTTATTTTATTTTCTGATTTTGTATCAAGTCTGTCAGACTTGCAGAAGATGCGACGCATCACCTGCACTGGTCATATCTTATTTAATTTTCTGCATTTTTATTATTTTTGAATTTAAAACTTTCTGTCAGTATTTTAATGCGGCGCATCCCTGGTTAAGGATGCGACGCATCTATTATTCTGATTCGTATTTATTCCAGGCTCGATACGGCGTATCTTTTTCCATAAGATACGGCGTATCGACTGACCTGATGATTTTCATTTTAATTTTTTATGTTTTAATTTTACTAACTACTAATGTATTATGCAAGTTTGAACCTTCTTAACTCAGGTGTGTTAAAGTCTTAATGGTATTATAGATTCCTGCATTCCTGTGGATACATCATCTATGAAGCTTAAACGTTCTAATCCACAAGAAAGTTGATTTTTGCTCTTATACCAATAATGGAGGATCATACCGAGCAAATCTCAGGGGAGTTTTTCTGTTCTAATTCTTTTATTTTCCAGTTTTTAATCTTTGATACAAACAACGAGGACGTTGTTTAACTTAAGTGGGGGGATTGGAGAATTAGAACACTTACTTGTCCTAAACTTTTGCAAAAATATGCTTAATATGTACTTAATATGCTTAAATTTAAAATTTTCTAGCATGTTTTTTGTTTAATCTAAGTAGCATAGCTGCACACATAACATTATTTCCAAAAATTATGAACTTATCAAAATTCACAAATCTATGAGTGTGCCGGTGACTTGTAAACTTTAGAACTTGGCTTATATACTATTCGAGACCACCATAATAAGTATTATCTATATAATTGGAATGACTTGTCTAAATTGGTAAATTTCTAGGATTACATCCAAATAGCCATTATATGTTATGTGATATTAACTAACTACACTGGTTAGTTAACCCCCGTATAAACCCTTTGTTACTCTCACTTTTAGAGTAAGATACCCCTAGAAAAACACTCAGAGCCATTCCTTTCGTTTCTTACACCTTTGTTATAATGTTTCGTTACACCCTTACACCTTAGCCTACCCTATAGATTAAAATCCGTAGTTGGTTAATTGCTTTAGGCAAAGTGTGTTTCCTTACATTACCTGTGTTCGCGTGCGTAATTCATTATCTTTGGTTAGGTCGGGAAATTGCACAATGCAATTGGTATGAAAGTAAATATTGTATAACTTTGAGTTTATTTTTCGTGTGTTTACTACTTTCGCTATTACAGTTATTTCTGAAAGTATGAAGAGTATGGAAAATTATCCGGAAAAATAGTGATAGTAAAGTTGTGAAATTTTACACATATATGTTGATGTCAAAAAAAAAAAAAAAAAAAAAAAAAAAAAAAAAAAAAAAAAAAAATCGAAAAAACAGAAAAGAAAAAGGAAAAGTTGGAAGTTTATTTTAACCAACTTATGTAAAGTTTTGTATTAAGTGGTCGATATCACCACTATTTGTTGTATATTATATATATGGATTGAATGGGAGTTGGCCGTTATGGGAACGCCAACTAAGGATTATTCTTTGATTGAGATCTTGTTGAGTATAATCCGTGTCTACCTAAAGCGTGTGTTTCAAGTGTTAAAGCGTGAGTTATTCAATGATATGAGTCTTATTCATGGGATGGTTGGGAAAGTAATTTACCGCACTTAGGATTTTAATTTATCTGTTTTGTTTATTTTTTATTTTACACCAATTTGTATCCCAAATATTATCCATACCCTATATCATTCTTTATCCAAACCTTTGATTTATTGAGATTAGGGATTTGAGCAATCTTAAGTATTGTAGTCGTGGATTCGGCTATGTATTTATGATTTTGTCGCCCTTTTTGATATAATATTATTGGTAAAGATTACTTGGTCCTATCTTTAGCCCATTCGAGTTAAGGATTTGAGCAATTGCAAGTATCGAGGTCGTGGATTCGATCATGTATTTGTGATTTTGTCACCTTTTCTGGAATGTGAGATCGATAGAGATTAAAAAGGATGATCAACCCTTAACCAACAAACCATTTTTACCGCTTTAGACTTGTTATTCCTTGGCTTTAGTGAGGGAGATGCGTATACTTGCCAAGCTTATGATAGAATATTCGTCACGACTGGACAGTTAAATGATTAGATTTGCTTTTATCAAAATATTTTATTTTATTTCTAATTCGTTAAGTGTTTGGTTGTGTGATTATGACAAAACGAATACATGCTTAAATATAAAAATAAATCCTAATATCTTTTAGAATACATTTTCATAAGATTTATTCTAAGGTTTACTTGGGGACAAGTAAAGTTCAAGTGGGGGGATATTTGATGAACTCAAATAAGTACATTTTATTATCATCATTTATCCTATTTATTTGACTTGTTTTATTATATTATCTGTGAGAATCGATACGTTAATGTTTACTTTTATAATTCTCAGGTAAAAACAAGTATTATGTGAAACTTGGCGATTTTGGACTAATTATGGAGCAAAACAAGCAAGATGTTAAGAGTCTACTGAAATGTACAAGATCAAGATCATTCTGCTCCAGATACGCCGCAACATACTTCTTACATACGGCGTATCACTATCAAGATTTCACAAGTTGCAATCCAAGACAGCAAAGGACATGCGCCGCATAGAGAAATGGAGTTACGCCGCATCTTAAGGCGGTGTACGAATATTCCTGAATATATTAATCTTGGACCCCACGCGAAGTTAAGTCAATGCGCCGCATCTACTTATCCTATGCGCCGCATCTAACCCTCAGACAGAAACTATAAATACCCCAAGGCCAGACGAATTTCGAGACACATAGCTTAACTCAGAAGAGAGAGACAGAAACCCTAAAAGCCGAATTCAGACGTATTAGCAGCACAAGACACACCCTGAACGAAGATACAAGAGTTGTAAGAAGGTCCTACATGTATTCAATTCATTAAGTAGTTTTGTTTTATTGTATTAGTACACTTTAATTCATCAGGATTGATGGGCCGATTTCATGTGACTACGGAATATCATGGGTACCCCTTAAAATTGCTTTCCCATTAATTAAAGTTTATATGTTGATGTCTTTGGTGACTTTTATTAGTGCATTGATAACCTCTGTGTCTAGCTGAGCATTGCTTGGGTCGCCATGCCCCTTCCTCGCCTATCTATTCTAGCATATACGAAACGTGGGCATCACAAATGCTCAATATTCTAGGATAGTGGAATAGACATAAGTGATCATTAAGGGTTTACTCGCCGATAAGATTAGAGCCAACGAGAAAGGGTTAATTATATACACTTCATATAAAACTAGCAATAAAACAAGTGACAAGCTACTTAATTATCAGGACAGGTCTTCTTATTGTCTCAAGTATCTATCTGTGTACGTGTGTGCTAATCGTTGATTCGTGCTCATTAGTTTAGTTTACTATTTAATCATAACCAAACCGTGCCAGTCTCTCAGGCTGAACCCCCCTTGCGTTAGATTAGGTTGTATAGCTAACTTAAGATATTAAAATACTGATTAGAATAACTAGATAATACGTTCCACTCTTAGTGATCGACACTCTAATTACCATTATATTCATACTGACCGGGTACACTGCTCGTTAAGTGTGTGTGTTATTGATAAGTCGGCTAAATATAAATTTAAAACTTGAGTAGGCATTAATACTGCTAAACCGCAACGACACATCGCACGCGCATCAGTGGCTTCATTCCCACCATACCTTGCAATAATGGCCTCAAACAAAGACTTTGCATCTTTGAACTTGCTGAAGTTTAAAAGTTGATCATTTGGAATGGTCATCATTAACATACTTCTTGCCTTGAGGTCATTCTTCTTTCTGACTCTATCTTCTGCAGTTGTTGGTTTGGTATTCAAAATTGTCACAATTTTACCTTCAACTGTTGATGTAGAGGTTGTAGGTTTGAAGGAATTTCCATCTTCAATAATTTCCCAAAGTGCATAATCTTGCACTTGGAAATACTGCTCTATCCTCAGCCTCCACATCTCAAAATCTTTCTGTTTGAGCATTGATAACTTTGCAGCAACATTCGTCTGAATAGATTCAACATCCATTTCTTCTTCTTCTTCTTCTAAATCAAAGATATCAGCCTAAGCTCTGAGACCAATTGAGAGGATGTACGATACACTTAATAGGATGTTAGTCCTTTATAACGAGTGTATGTGATACTTTGAGTGAATATGATTAAGTATGCGGAATCTACTTAACCACACTTAGAAGGTTATTGATTATTGGAAATGGAACAGTGGTGGTTGTTGAATTTGATAATGAACAATGAATGTTAACACCAAACGATTCAATATTATTAAGAATAATACGAGTGATCTTCACTATCACTCGGTTTACAAAATCCTTGAATCTCTATTACAAAGAAAAACTTATTTTCTGTTTTGTTCTATCAACTTAGTTAGTTTTTCTAATAGTTACATTAAGCACAAATTCACACACATTTAACTCAGATAAGATCTTCCTTTTATACAACTCAGGAGATCTTTACAATAAATGATAAGTCTTGTTGAACTACTTGCTTTGCTTGAGTGTGTCAGTCCTTAAGATACAACATGTATCTGTGTACACAACTTGTTGACTAAACATCTATCAAAGATATTATCTACCGTATATCTTTGACTTTTATACACAAAATATCTTTGTATACTTATCCATACAGCAGTAGAATACGCGACACTTATCTCTTCAACAGCAGTATCTGATGCACTAGCAGTAGAACGCTTGCAGCAGCAAAATCTCTAACACTAGCATTAGAATGAAATACACTAGCAGTAGAATGACACTTAGTATATTTCTTTGAGCAGAACTAACCTTGTGAACGTTTAATTCCCAATACTAATCTTTAGAACATTTAATTCGCAACAAAATCCAAACCCGCAACATAACCCAAGTAAACATCATAACCTAACCAACTAAATAACACCCCTTGCCGTGACTCGCCTCGAGTCACGGCTTGACCTTATCCGAGTCGTATGGCTCTCGGCCTCAACCAAACAAACCCGAAATCAAACAAATCCAACCTAAACCAAACAAAATAACCAACAAACAACCCCACGCCGTGACTCACCACGAGTCATGGCTCGACTCCTTACGAGCCGTAGCCCTCGGCCGAGGCCAAATCCACACACAAATCCAAATCAAATCCAAACTAAGCTACAAACCAAGGGAAACAATCAAACAAGACCAAATAATCAAAAACAATACAAACTCACCCCGAGTCAACACGAGTTGACTCGGTGGGTCACCCAACTCGGACCGAGTCCGAACGATTCATAGCCAAATCTTTTAGATCCACACTGTTTTAAAGCAAAACAAAAGGTTTTGAAACAAGTTTTAAAATAAAAATAATTTTATTAAAAATCTAGGGTTAGGGTTTTCGATTTTAATAAAATATAGGGGGTGGGGGCACGTGAGTGTTTTACCGAGAGAGAGGATGAAGGGGGAAGGTGCGGCGGTGGTGGTGTATGGACTGTGGCAGCGGCGTGGCAGTGTTCGGGTATCAAATGGTCTCTGTTTGAGCTCAAGTGCTCCAGAAATAAAGAGGGGGTTCGGATCTATGTTTTGGTGAAATTTGGAGGTTTGACCAAAAACAATTTCGGCGATGGTGGTGGTCGAACGGCGACGGTGGTGGTCGGCCGGAGGTGGTGTTGAGAGAGAGTGTGTGAATAGTGTTTATGTGTGTGAGTTATGAGAGGAGAGAGAGAAAAGTGAGGTTTTTATTATGTTGGGAAGGGCTAAAGTCATACAAACAAAAGTAGGGGGTATGGGGTGAAACTTTAGGGCAGAGGGGGTGAAAGGGTAAAGTTGGGTAAACTTTTAATATAATCATTGTGGGACCCATTTGACGTACCAAATGGACTCGAAAAATTACGAAACTTGCGCCATTGTTTTCGAAATAATTTTTCCAATGAAAACTAATATAAATACGCATAACTTTCTCAAACTTAATTTATTTGGAAAATTCAATTCGTTTCGTGCCTTCTCGGTTGTGCCGGTTCAAGAAAGGGACAATGTTCTCGTTTCTTAAAATATCTCTCGTTTCTCAAGTTCAAATAAGTTCAGGAAAAAAAAATTAAATGCTCAGGTGATGCAAAAAAATAAAATATTTGGCTAGTAAAAATGTTTGGAAAATTACCGGGTGTTACAGGGGTCAAAAAGTCGAGGTGACTAATCGATAAACGCACACAATTATAGTAAATCCTAAACATTGCCTTCTCAAATTGTCCCTCCCAAATGTATTAAGTGAACTTAACACACTACCGGCACACTCAATATTTGGTAGATTTGAG
The DNA here is from genome assembly GCA_021014915.2 of Artemisia tridentata subsp. tridentata. Lineage (NCBI taxonomy): Eukaryota > Viridiplantae > Streptophyta > Magnoliopsida > Asterales > Asteraceae > Artemisia > Artemisia tridentata. The sequence continues at coordinate 170,500,049 of CP139509.1, forward strand.
TAATATGGGGAAAATTGAAAGGCTAAACCTCACCAAGGAAATCAAAGGTTATAGTGTGCTTGGCTAAAGTCTATTCTAGTTAGGTTAAAAAAAACATGTCAAAAGTTTTCAAAATGGCAAAAATTTTCAAAACAAACTAGAAAAAATGAGGACAAGCAAGCTAAGTCTAAAACATATGGTCATTTCTATTCCTATCCCCTCACTTAAGTTGTACAAAGTCCCTTTTGTATCAAATAAAATAAAAATAAAAAGAGAATAGAAATGAAAAATGAAAAAAAACTTCCCTCTCAATTACTAATCAAGGAAGTCCATCAAATTGTATAGCCATCAGGTACTAGTTACGGCGTAGGTCCAGTGACCTGGTTACGCCGTAACTCTTATCATTACTCAGGTCACCTCACTCTCATAACAGGTTACGGCGTAACTCCATAACTAATCTACGCCGTAAAAACCGTCTGTAACAAAATCTGAAATCTAAACATGCAAATGATCATACCGCAAGTACTAAATATTAAGAAACATAAAGTATGTCCTAGAAGTTACGATTATTACAGACATAGTTCAAATACAATTGTTTAAAAGAGAGCCATAGAGAAATTGTTTTTGAAACAAAGGAGATTTCACTCCTTATCCTGATCGTGATCCATGGGGGTTTGGAACTGAGAAGGCATAGGGTCTTGGGGGAGTGGTGGAGGTGCTTCTCGGGAATTGCTAAGGATGCATGAAGGTGACTCCTTGTTGGACCCCCAAATCTAGTATATCTGGCACATAAACGTAGGGTGGTCCATTCCAACGAGGGTGGCTGAGGTGCATGCTTTCAAGAATCTGGCTGGTGCGGTCGGCATTCCACTGGAAGTAATCCTGTTGCTGCACCTGCATCTGTCTAAAATCATTATAAAAACCATCAAACTGGTAATTCATACCAAACACCACAGCAGTCATGTCATCCATGTCCTCAAAAAATTGGGACATGTTCCCCTCCATGTGTCCTAGCCTACCGTCCATCACTCTGAGCCTGTCAGAAATGGTCATGGATGGATGAACCCTAACCTGCTCCCCTTCAACATTTTCCTGGCTACCACTAGCCTGGGAGCTACCAACTCCAAGTGCCCCTTCAACTTGAATCTCATCTTCTATCTCACCTCCTCCTAAACCATTTTACTTGCAAATCCAATACTCAACTAGCTTGTTAATCCCAACCAAGCTAGTGTCGATCCCCCTAGTCACCAAATCCAAAGCTACAGGAGTCATCAAACCTAATCCCCTATCAAGCTTTCCAATCAAGTGAGCTCCCTGAATCATGCTCTTATTCTGGTATCCCTTAGCAACACTCGACATGAACTTGGCCAAGTGCCAAGGGACATCAACCATATCTCCCTCATCCATGTTGTGCAACAAATAGATGTCATTAACTGTCACTTTCTCCCTACCTGAATGCCTTCCCTTGATAGAAAGGGCAATGAGCCTGTGCACCAAGCGACAGAGAGGACTCCTGATGGTGGTGTAGGAAGGTGGGCTCTGAGTTTCATATCCAGCAGCAGTGGAGATTTGTTCAAAAGAAAGCCTTGGGATGTGGTCGTGACGCCTAGCTAGGGTACAATTCCAATAAAATTCAGCAAACATATTGGAGTTCAACTCCCTTTAGGTGTACAATCCCATAGCCAGAATGAATTCCCTTACGCTCAATTGCCTTCTCACCCCTCCAAGTTGGAAGAAAAGAGCGGGTACATCGATGTCGGTGATGTAATCCTCAAAATCCACACTCGCCAAGAATTCCCTAACATATTCGTGAACAACCGGCTCATGAATCTTGACCACCCTTAACCAAGCCGAGCAAGTGAACTTCCCATTGTCACTCTGATAAACAACCCGACAAAACCTTTTAAGATTGGCAGTCGCATCCCGATTGTTTACAGTCTCAAATTCAGTGAAATTTAAGGCCTCGAGTGCTTCAATCTCCTTTTGGAGAAGTAATCCAAGCTCTTTCATACACCTTCTCCTAGCATCCCCCTCATATTGCCTGAACCTTAACCATTCGACTTGGTTGTTGTTGTTGTTTCCTGAAAAGACAAGCAAAATTATCAACATTAGATTGCTAGTCAAAACCAAGTTACGGCGTAACCATATATGTTACGCCGTAAAATTAACCTGTAACAAAGTTACAGTGTAACCCTATTCACTGGTTACGTCGTAACTTAGTTTTTACTGTAGTTAATCAAATTTACCCAATAACTAGTTACGGCGTAACCATATCGTATTGGTTACGCCGTAGAATCCATCAGATAGTGAAAAATTGCCCATGGTTACGCTATGTCGATTATTACGCCGTAACCATAAAATTTTTCCCAAATACATAAAAGGTAAACCAATTTATTAAATTCATAACGATGTCTGAAAGCCTAGACCAATTAATCAAGTCAATTTTAAAATTAATCTAAACCTTTAATTAAATTCAAGATATCCCTAATTCAATAGCTAATACATGAATAAAAATCAATCAACACATTCAATTGCATTATATGAATCGCGTAGACCTAAACCCCCAATTAATTGAATTAATCGATAATCAAGATAGAGTTTAGGAATAATTACCTGCCATTGGAGATCCAAAGGATTAATTTAGAATAAACACAAAAAATTTCAACAGAAATTTTTACTGTAGCGTCGGCGGTTAATAATTTGTGGTAAAAAATGATACCTACGCCGGAACTAATTATTTATACCAGCTCGAAGTTACGGCGTAACCTAATGAATTTGTTATGTCGTAATCTATTTTAAGTAACCCTAGGTTTATTATTTAAAAATTATTTACGCCGTAAACTTATTAGTAAGTTATGCCGTAGGTTTGTAATATATTTTTTTATAAATATGATAAGGAATATATCTTTAAAATTTTTAACATAACGAATTTCGTACCTGTAGATCCTTATATTGTTCATCATACAAGTGAATTACCTTATGTAGAATGCCACAAATGTCTCCATTCCTGAGAATTAAACTTCAAACATTTGATAAGATATTAGTAACTGATAATATCTTAAATCGCCCAAATAAAACTGCTCCCTGGCAGCGGCGTCAAAAACTTGATGTGCATTTTCCGAGTGTCGTCCCAAGAGCTGTTGGTCTGGTGTAATAAGGTATTTATATTTGAGATAGATTTGATTTAGTAAAAGTTGTTTGATAAATAATAAAATTCTAAACTAACAGAATTAAAATGCAAGGATAGAAGTGGAAAGATGTTTCTAATCAGGCGAATCTTGTTCCTTTTATTCCAAATAGTGGGTAAATGTCGCTAGAATCCTTGGGTAAATTCGTCTAGCCTATGTTCCATAGGTCCCTATTCCGTAACCTTACGATTGCCAAAGTTTGTCGGTTAACCTATATCACAGTCATTAAGTACCATGTCTAATAGACTTGTTCAAGCGAAACCCGGCCTCACGGAACTTAGGTTTCCCCTAACTTCTTAAGCTTCTTCATTTGATAGGTGATCCTATGGTCAATTCGCATACAAGGAGATGATAGTACTATGGCCAATTTCTACCAATCCTCGTAACCTACTCGTCTAGGGTCCTATGGTCAATTCTCCTAGTTTTATAGATACTACCAAACTTAGATATTGCCAAAACAAGAGTGTCCATAAACAAGCAAAGAAAACATCTATATAGAGAAACAAAGATAATGTACCAAACCCAAGTTGAATTAGTAAAATGAATTCATCGAATGATTAATTGAAAAGCATAAAAGAATTCAAACTTGAAAGAAACTAGAATGATTCCTAGCTACATGAAACTCTATTTCTCCGATCTTCTAATCCTCCATTAATCTTCTATGGTAGTTTAGGCTTGCGAAAGGGGAGATAATTTTGATGCAGATTTCTTCAAGTATATATAGAGCACGATATTGTTACAGCATAACCTTAGGTAAGGGTTACGCCGTAACCCTTCATAAGACTGTTCTTCAATGTAATCCTATCCATACTTATGGCGTAACTACATCACCAAGTTACATCGTAACCATGACCCTTGGTCAACACGCCAGTCAACCTATGGCATAACCTTAAGAGTAGGTTACGTCCGTAAAACTCTCGTTAAATTTATCTTCACTTTTTACGCCGTAACCCTATTTATTAGTTATGGCGTAATCTTCATCATGTCAGAATTTGGGTAAGTCATTAAATATATACGGCGTAACTTCAATGACAAGTTACGCCGCAAC